>VXBZ01012444.1:180818-211141 GCA_013399135.1 Heliornis fulica
GAGGCGCGGCGCTGAGATACGGGAAGGACGGCAAAGCCCGCTGCCAGCACGGACCTTCCCAGTCTGCTGCCTCATCGCTTGAGCAGGTCCTCTAGCTGCCCTGACTTCTGGAGTGTCCGACCCACCGAACAGTGGCAGTGCTGGGGGTAGATTTAACCCCCCACACCCGGGTGCCCAGACTCACTGTGCGTAACCATGAGATGCCAATGTGGTTTTGGGGTTGAACGCAGCAGACCCTCTATCCCAGCAGTAAAAGTCAGTCCAGCTCAACAGAGCGGGCTAAAAAGGGAGAGTTGCTCTCACATACATGTCCTTTCCCCCTTTGCTTCCTGCTGATGCCAAAGTTTGAGAAGTCAGAGCCTTTTGGAGCAGCTCTTACGGGAGAGCGAGCCCTGTGGTGCCCAACGAGCTGTGCTGTCTCACCATCTTGTGCCTGCTTAGACCCTGGGTCTGGCTGCTCCTTCCACCACAACAGCAGTTGGTTTGTGCAGTGAAATACTTTTTGCACGAGGGGTGCACTGTCATCAAAACCTACTTAAGTGACACAATTAGCAAGGCAAGTTTATCACTTCACCTGCGTGTACAGGCATATCCAGAGATTGCCTGTTCTCATCTAGAAGGCAAATATAACCAGGACTTGATGGTGAGAAAACACAGGCATTAAGGTGGGAAGATCTTGTTGCATCAGTAGGTTTGAAGTACCAAATGATAGCGTGCTTTGCGGTCATTTTATACCAGTGCAAAATCTCTACAAAGTACTTCTAAGGCTTATTCCCAATTTATGCCATTATAAATGGCCACACAAGGTGCTGCACCATATTCAGGTCTGTGATCTGTAAGTAGTCACACTGTGCAGGAAGCCAAGTCCTATCAAATCCTATATTGTGTTTGGCAGTTCTGTACCTGCCAGTGTTCTTGTGTGTGCCAGGCTATCCTGAACTTCGTTATATATGGCTTTGAACATTTCATTGAGTCCTGAAACAATAAATAACCAACTCTAACCAGGTGCAACTCTGGCAAACTGCAATTGCACTGACATGGAAAATTAGCTGCTGGTAGTAAGCCTTTAGTGGCTGGACCAGTGGGACTGTGCAGACCAGCCAGGGAAATGCTGAAACTGGTGGTGGGAAGGACTTGGCTGCCAAAGCAGAGGTGTCTAGTGCTATTTTAGGCACATGTGTGTATCCCCGCTCAGCCCTTCCCTGCCAGGCCAGAAAGGCGTGGGACTCTCATGGGTTGCGTGTCAGACGTGCCAGGCCAGTACGAGTGTTTTGGGTAGTGTAGGATGTATAAAGCAGCCAGTTAGAAGTTGGGCAGGGTAAATAAATGTGCTTAAAATATCACTACATGACTACATTTAGGCAACTGAACGTGGCCTTGGCATGTCTGAAACCCTGCCCTGTTATGTCATTTTGATACCTAACACATGTCTGGAGGGAGACCTGGTCTTCTGGACTACACAAATACAGTGCTTCAGGGAAAAAATAAGATCAAGAACAAATGTTCTTGCCTCTAGAGTTAGGTGGAAACTGAAAGGTTGTGGTTTTTGGAGGGGTCACAACTTTGGCCTTGCAAGTTTTGATTCCCTCTCAGTTATGCCTTAGGTAACTACACAGACAGTATGATCTTGGCCACAGCCCGACTCCTGCTCTGCCTCAGGGATAGTACAGACAAGTATGCGTGTGGCTCGCCACTAACTCCATGGATTGCAAACCATCTGACTGGATCTTGTAAAGAAAAGAGGAGTGAGGCCTCATCAGAGCTGGGGGGACTTGTGAGCTCAGAGCAAAGAGGTTTCTCTCTGCTGGAAGTGTTTGCAGTAGCCAAGGGGGAGCGAAACAAAAAAAAAAAATATCTTTGTATACAGTCTTTATAAATAAGTAGGTTACACCAAGCTTGTAACTGACTCATGCCTTTGTCATCCAAGGGAAGCGGCTCAGCCAGGCCCTGAACTCTGGCTGCCCGCGCAGCCGGCGGGATTACAGAGATGCAGCTCAGCTGGAGGGATTGAGTTCAGCCGCGCCATGCAACACAAACCCTCGTGCAGCTGGGAGGCCACGGCCAGCCCATCTGTAAATAGCACAGAATTGTCAAATTGCCATCTTTCCTGGGTGTTGAGAGCTGAGCCTTGCTTTGCCCAGCACCCCCACCACATTTCCCATCTATTGGTGAGCAGACAGGTAGAAGTGGAGAGGGGACAGGGCAGAGGAGAGACCACACAGCTGCCTAGCTCAGGAAAGCTTTCTCCAGCCAGCCTGCAGAGGCAGACACCTTGCTGGGGGAAGGGACAACAGTTTAAGGTTCTGCCTCATTTACAAAGGAGGGGAGCATCACTCCAAGATGACCCAAGATGGGTCACTTACTTCCAGTGACACCAGTTAAGTGAAGAGGGTCAGAGCACAGCCTCGAGCAGCCACGCAGCCCTCCAGACTTTTTAACAGTTGGCACCTTCCCTGCCAGGGTTTTGGTCCGTGACACACAGGGCTCTCCCAGTTGGCAGCCGCAGGGCTGGTCCTGACTGCAAACTGGGTGAGCTGACCCTGTCCTGGGGACATGAGCTGGGCTCTGCATATGCTTGCTCGACCTCAGGGCTGGAGAACGGGCCTGTGCCAGTGTGCTCACTACCACGGATGCTGCCAACACAAATGATTTCTTGGACTGTTTTGCTACAGAAAGCCTAACAGTAGCACATGCCACAAGATTTAGCTGCCTGATGCCATCTTTTCTACTGCTGAGGTGTTGTCACTCAATTTGCGGGCTGTCTGCAGAAGGCAGAGCAACCCTGACCTCTGCTTTGGCAAATGCTCCATGGGGATGCTCCCACAGAATGTAACGGCACCCTTCAAAAGCCCTTGAAGTCGCTTCTGAAGGCAAGTTACAGACCTGCAGGTATGCAGATGAGAGAGACCAAGCTGGGGCCTGAGGAGCTGCAGCCAGTAAACCTCTCCTGCAGCCCTTCCCTACTGAAGTGCTAATGCAGGACAGAAAAGGGCTTTCAAGCAGTGCCCCGGCTGCTCTGCACTGTCAGCTCTCCTGCTTCCCGGTGGCTTTTCCCAAAACTGCTGAGGAAGCACTGTCTGCCCCAGAAAAAGTCCTCAGAAACTTTTATGAAGTTCAGCTTGATGCTTTACATTGCAAATTCCATCTGGTCGATGCTCACTGCCAGTGGAGGGACATCTCTGCCCGAGTCCCTGTGGTTTGTGTCCAAACAGAGGTCAAATAATGCACCTCACTGCCACAGGCTCTGTGGTCAGTCCAGGTTTGAGGCTGTATATCCAGGGAACCAAGGTCTCAGGGTAGCTATCAGGTAGCTCTCCCTTGCACTGTATGCAGTCTGAGCAGGTCCTGTCCTTTCCTGTAACTCACACCAAGTCTAAGCTTCACCCATGTCCTGTGCAAGTCTGGTTTGTGGCCTAGAGAATTACAGAGCCTTGTACCACCCAGGCGTGAGTTTCTGTGGGCTGAAAACATGCCTCCCCCAAACAGCAACTCTCAGATGTGGGACCTGGGTCCCTGGTTGCATCTGAGAAGGATTTACTGCCCCCAGCTGCTCATCACCAGAGAGTACCTGACTTCACATCTGATTGCAACCGGTTTTTGGTGGTGGGTTTTTTTTTGTTGGGTTTTGCTTGTTTGTTTTCTTTTGTTTGGGTGTATTTTGCATCCTGTTGCAAGCATGCTTCCCCACCCCCCCTCAACAGCTAGCACGGACCTTTGCTTCAGGCCATTTTAAGGCTTTTGGTAGACAGATAATGCAAACACCCAACTACCACAGCTTTCACCTAAGTGAAAGATCACAGGATGTGCTTGCAAGGAGTTAAATTTTAAGCTGTAAAAAAACCAAAGGTAGCAGTCTGAGCAGGCCTATTTAGGTCTCAGGAAGCAACCTGACATTTGAAGTCTGTCATGTATTTTCAGAAGTCTGCCTCTATCAACTTCACCACCACCTGTGGAGTTGCTGCATGTTGATGCTTATGTTGTGTTGTCATTTTTTTTCCCCAGCAAAACCACTGTGTATCGGTGGGGATGTCACATAATGCATTCGCAAGACTGTCAAGAAAGGGAAAAAGGGGTGGGGAGCCAGGGTACAGCGATCCTGTGGCATTTGAACAGCAAAGCTTTGGACAAACACCTAAAACCAGGTCATTGTTCTCCCAGTACTTCACTGGTTCTTCAAGCTTCTAGTTTAAAACAACCCCAGCTACACCTCTAAGGAACTGGTACTATCTGTCTGCTACAGCCGCTACAGGATGCCTAGAGATTTCCAGGACACTACAGAATTCTCACCCATTCTAACTGAATTCCAATTATTTGTAATACAGTGCCAATCACTTTGCATCTCACCTAACAGGTGGTCTCTTAAGAGGTTTTGGCTGCAGTTGCAGGAATAATACTTCTAGGCTTTAAAAGTGGCATTTGTCATGGCTGGCAAGGTAATTGATGTGCGTCTTAAATACTTGTAATTAGGGTGCCTCATAGCTGGTACAGTGAGGAACAAAACAGATTTCATTAACATGCAGATGAATAATTCAAAGTGTATTCCTTAAAAAGGTTTGTTTTTCTCTCTGTTCCCGTTGTCACTTTGAGTTCCTTGATCTACAAGCTGGGACCCGGTCTCCCTGGGGTTTGCAGGTCACATAGTTGCCACCCCCTCGGGGAAGTTAGGAAGTTCACAGAAAACCAAAGCATTTAACAGGGAGAGAAGTTCTGTAGTGTCAGCTTCTCTATTCTGGATACGCCAGCTCCCAGCTGCTGCCTCTCCAATAGATACTCCACCCAACCCTTAGATAATAATCACAAGCTATTTCGCCAGCTCTGTTTCCTTCTACATTTTTTTTCTGTTAACTCCATCAGCTGACCTGATAGCGTTTAGCTGGAGAACACGGTGGCTTACAGAGCAAAAACCCGTTATTTGGGCTCTGGGCTATGACAATTTTTACCTTTGTCCTGCAAAATATGCAAGCCCGTGCTGAGCATTGTTCCAAGGACGCTGCCTGTAAGTGTAAAGTCAGGCAGGAATCTTGAAGAAACAGGGTAAAAAAAATACACAGTGTGCATCACCAGGGTGAGCTGACTTGCTAGATCAATGCGGACATTCACAATGTCACATTCTTCGGAAAAATTGCTGCTGTACTCTACCGTTCAGGCTCTCTGAGGGAGGACCAACTCTGCTGTGAGAGGGCCCAGTGCTCCTGTTTCCACTCAGACAAAAATTCCACCAAGAGTGAGAGTTGATATGGCTGAGTGGAAACTTCAGGACTGGATTCAGATTGGTATGTTGTCAAAAGTCAGAAATCCTCAGTGATAAAATGTTTTGTTTTTCAAAGCATGCATCAGTTTCTGAAGCAGATTTTATTTTTCAGAAGTGTTATTTCCTCCATCAGTTGCTCATAGTTTCCCTCTTACACAGAATTATTTTAGCAGCCCAAAAATACGTATCTACATGTGCAAACTTCAGCAGCACATTAAAGAGACACTGCCCAAAATACTTTAGTCCTCATGAAGTGAAAGGCAAAGTGTCTGACATGGAAAGTTTGTATTAGTTTAAGCTTGAATAATTCAATCCATCTGTTAGAGACACCTAGTAAAGTTCCTTTTGCTGGATGGGTTTTCTGTAAGGCCTTCCCTTCATCCAAGTAGGTCTCCAGGGTTGCTTTTCCTAGCTTCCCCTGAACACAAGCAGCATCCACATGCAGAACCTGGCACTTCCCAGCAAAACTGCCCTCCTGAGGTCAGGGCCTTTTCTCTTCCACATATTCATAAGATATGGTTTCACTCTAAAGACATTCTGGCATACAACCCATCTCTGCAGGGATCCATGAAGATGCATATGTTTTTACAAGGCATCAAAAAGTACTCCAGACAGTACATGAAAAGACCAGAGATAACAATTGTACATCTGTAACAGTCCTGGCACCTCCACACCGTTTTAAGGGTTTCTGTCAAAGTCTACTGAAGAGCTTAGTGTTCTCTGTCTCTCACAAGGTTTTTCTTGAGGTTGCAATTGTCCAGACAAGGAATTGTCTGGACACCTCAGTGCCCTGGGTACTTTGCCCAGGTGCCCAAGCTCTCTCTTCAGTGGAGTCTCTTCCTTTCAAAAACACCAATGCCCTCCACAGACCGATACACATTCCCCGCCCACCCCGGTGACCACTTCATTGATATTCAACACCAAGAAAACAATTTCAGCCTATGCAGTGGCCATCTCCCTGTCCAAGGGCTCTCCTGCTGCCTAGAAAGCCATCCACAGCTGAGAGCTTTCCATCCATTCCAAGTAAAGGCCTTTTCATATCAAGAGAGATCCAAGCTCAATGTGGCAAGAAAAGAGGATGAGAAGGTGAACCAGCCCCCAACATGGAGCTGCCCTTCTGCCACATGTATGCCAAGAGAAGCCCATCTATCAAGGGGACTTTACAAGAACACACTTACCTTTGGGGCTGAACTCCCATCAGATTAAAGCTTTCCTATGGCCCTGTTTCTGTGCTTCAAAAGCATGTGCTTAATTTGACATAATTAAAACCAACACTTCAATACAGCCTTTATATACAGCATTTAAACCTACAACTGGTATTTTAATGGCATAAATGGGTTCCAGGTGTAACAACATTTGGCAAACAGGGAGAGTGAGGTTTTCAGCTGGGTGTAGCTGTTGCTGACAATGGCTGACAGTAATTTGCAGCAACAGAAACATGGAGAAGCAGTCCTGGTCTTCTACTCCTGGTGACAGCACTCAGGGCTATGTTTTGCTACTCTGTTTATGCTGGTTTCAGCCATGAGCTGAAACTTGCTACAGATCTATGATGGAGGCTGGCATGTAGGGGCAACCAGGACTAGTTAGAACTTATACCTAGCAAGCTGATAGAGTTGCTCAGATGTCCCTGTGCAACTGGGGTTATTTGGGTGGCTAGCAGAATATCTGCTTAATCACATGGCTTAGTTATTTCTGGTTTCCTATAGCACTGCTTTCTAGTAGCTACCTCAAAGACTAGAGTTTCCAGTGATGAAATCTTGATTGCAATAAAAATCAGTAGCATTTTGCCATTAATTTCATGGAAGTAGGATTTGACTGGAGAACATCTATATAAGCCAGTGAGAATTTTGATTCTGTAAGGAGTATGCAACCAGAAAAAAAACTTTACTCATGAAAAAATGTGCATTAAAAAAAAGGAAACTCACCTTAAACTGAGAAGCATGAGTCTGAACAAACTCAGGACAGCTAATATCTGCCAGTCTGATTTGGAGGCATGAAGCTTCAAGATAACTGTTTAGACAAGAACCAGAAGTTTGGTCTATGAGCTAGATAATCAATATGGGTTGAGGCCAAACTCCACAGTTTTTATAAGGCTGGGCTATTTTTTGCTTCATATTATTAGGCACATGAGACAGAGCTGACTGAGATGTACAAAATCTTGGCTTGGGCACAAAAAGCATCAGCATGACTACCGAGGACAAGCATATTCTCAGTTAGGGCCCCTCCAGGAATCAGGATGTTTCAGTGAGATTTAAAAGTCCAGTTCTGGTGGAAGTGCGGTATTTATTTCTATGACAGCCTCACTTGTGCATTACGTGGAGCAGTGTAAGATTACATACAGGGCATTTCTAGCCTCTTCCCTTTATCTAGCCCTGAAGCATGCTGCAGCGCAGACAGGTCCTGGAACGGCTGTACTCTTTGCATCTGTGCTGGTTCTGCATGCAGTCCGGCTTGCGTGCAGTCACCAGGAGGTACATAAGCAAGCCGCAGCAGCTTTTATCAGGCACCTGAGTTCCTGTAGAACAATCTCATCCGAAGCGATTTTCTGTGCCACTGAAATGCAGCTGAGTGAGATAGCACTGCTGGATGCCGTGCAGGCACGCCACAGAGCAATTCCGAGCCTGAAGGGAAGGATAACTTTTCCTGATAAAGCCTTCAAGAGGGATTGAGGCAGTGATCTTGGTGAGAGCAAGAAAAATAATCCCAAAAAGCTTCTCTTTTTTTTTCTTCAGGAGGATTGCCTGCAGTTTTCCTGTGGCACAGGGCAGTCAGTACAGTTTTGCACCTTATCCAAAAGATGGCACTGTTAACATGGCCGCCGCGCCCGGCTCCCGCCGCCACGCTGGCGCGGGAAGGACCACCGGCGTGGGCCCTGCCTACAGCGGCTGCGCCTTCCCGGGGGTCTTGGCTTTGAGCACACCTCAAATGCTGCTCCGCTTAGTTCCCGAGGGCTGATTCACAGCCCACCGAGCTGTGGCAGCGTTATCGCTAACTGGTAGTCACCTTACAAGGCCAAAGAGTTGCTCAGAGACTTGACTCCATCCACAGTCACAGACTCACAGAACGTTAGGAGTTAGAAGGGATCTCTGGAGACCATCTAGTCCAACCCCCTTGTCTGAGCAGGATCACCTAGGTTAGGTCACATAGGATCACATCCAGGAGGTTATTGTATGTCTCCAGAGAAGGAGACTCCATAGCCTCTCTGGGCAGCCTGTCCCAGCGCTCTGTCACCCTCACAGTTAAAGAAGTTTTTCTTCACATTCAGACAGAATTTCCTATGCTCCAGTTTGTGGCTGTTGTCCCTTGTCCTGTCACTGGGCACTGTTCAGAAGAGTCTCTAGACATCCACCCTTTAGATATTTATAAGCACTAATCACATGCCCACTCAGTCTTCTCCAGGCTGAACAGCCCCAGCTCTCTCAGCCTTTCCTCATATGAGAGATGCTGCAGTCCTCTCCATCCTCATAGTCATCCCTGGACTCTCTCCAGTAGTTCCTTATTTTTCTTGAACTGAGGAGCCCAGAACTGGGAAGGCAGTATTTGATTTCTCTAGAAAAAAAAATCCTAGTATTTTGGAACAGCTGTGTGTTTTCGAGTGAGACTTGAAGCAAAAGGAGAGTAGGTTTAGGTTAGATATCAGGAGGAAGTTCTTTATAAAAGGAGGGATAAGATGTTATAATGGGCTACCCAGAGAGGTGGTGGATGCCCCAGCCCTAGAGGTGTTCAAGGCCAGGTTGGATGGGGCCCTGGGCAACTTTGTCTAGATCCAGGCCTGGAGGTTGGTGGCCCTGCCTGTGACAGCGGGGTTGGCACTCAATGGTCCTTGGGGTCCCTTCCAACCCATACCAGTCTGTGATTCTGTGATAAGGGATACAGGGAGAAACAGGAGAGGAATCATGGGACGAAGGATGAGACTCTGTGAGAGGAAACAAATGAGAGCATTGGTGTAGGACATGTGTCAGCAGTGAGAGAGGAGAGGGAAGAGAAGAGAGGAGGTGAGGAGTCAACATGCAAAGAGGTTTAACGCTCCAGGAAGAAGGACGAGGGCAAAGGAGCTGTGGTGGGAGACCCTATTCTTCTGCAGAGCATCCAATTACTTTGTACCGCTGAAGAAATGAGAGAAGATTCCTATCATTGGCCAGTAAATTAGAGTTAATTGCCCAGGTACTAACATTCATGAAAAATAGAAAAAAAAGCCTCATTTTCACAGGCCCTGCTGTCCTTAAGCACAGTGATGCTCTACTAACTGGGAGCACTGCGCAGACAGACAGAGGTTTTGCATTGCTCTGGTGTGCTGGTCATTATCATGGGCCTGGTGAGCCACTCCACCAGGATATGGGTGTACCCCTATGTAAGAAGCAGGAACAGCATGGCATACCTGGCCACTGATCTGCTCTGTGGGTCATTCTCATGAAGTAGAGAGGTTTACCTACAATGTTCAGCCCTGCAAATAGCCACTACCATCTCAAGGGGGTGAACCTGACCTTCAGGGATAGCTCAGCCTGAGCTGGAGTAGCACAGTCTGGGCTGGGGGTAGGTGAGGTTTCCCTCCTGGCTCCCTCCTTCGCTCACCAAAAGAATTACCTGGCTTAGCACGTGAAAAGGACGTCTGTATCTGCTGCCCATCCAGAGCAGGTCACTCCAGGCTCGTGCTCACTACATTGTGACCCATCTGGAGAATTTGTAGAGAGATATGGAAAATAATGTAGTAGCTTTTTAGGGGAGCAAAGGAACAGTCTACAGGGGTGCTGGATAGGAAGTGAGAAATTTCAAGGAAGCTTGAATGTAAAGGATAAGTTTAATTATACTTACACGCCTTTCAATCCAATTTATGTCTTTACAGATGACCCAGGAGGTTGTCACTTGGAGTTTAATTGACCTATTTGCAATTGTGCCAGTTCATTCCTGCAGCTGGGGACACTTTTCCATATATTTCAATTCACTGATTCAAGGTTTTAAGGCCAAAAGGGACCAATAGATCATTTTGTCTGGCCTCTTATGTATGGACTTTAATCTGGACATTTTTCTTTTGAGCTGCACAAGAATGGGTTGGTGAGAGCCTTCACCCCAGAAAGGTGCCTAGCCCAGACCAGTGGCTGCCAAGGATGGGCAATGCACTGTTTCCCATGGGTAATCAGTCATTTAGAGATTAAAATGTAAGCATAATCAAGATCTTGGTGATCCAGGATATTGCTTGATCAAAAAAGGTTTAATGAACAGTGCCTGACAGATATGCTATTATTTCTTTAAAGAAAAACTCTTAAAATATAAATTTGATTATAAAATACTTATAGGATGTTGGTTTTGCCAGGTGGGCTGGTGAGGCACAGATACCAACAGAGCTGACCAGGCAGTGGGAGTCATCATTTGTTCTCTCAACTTTTACTTATATTCTTGTTAAAACTCCAACCCTTTTGAGCAACAGCTTATGTTTTACACAACTNTTGGTTTTTAAAAAAAAATCCAAATTATAAACCCAGTTGCAAGTTGGAAGTGCAAAATTTCATGTATTTACAAGAAGGCAAGTGGTGAACTCGACAGATGTCGCTCAGTCTGGAGGGTGGTGCTGCCTGCCAGGGTGCAGCTCTCCCTGCGGCACGGTCACAGCACACGGGGATATGCACGTGCTGGAGGCCTTCCCGGTCTCCCAACACCTTGCCAACCCCTTCAAGCTTCCTTTAACCCTCATCTCTCTTGGTGGCTTTAACCCCTGGTCTCCTTCCCCCACTCCCTTTTGCCCCTTTTCTACTGCTTATTTTCTGTAGCTCACCAAGACAGACCCCAAGGGTGCAGGCTGAGGGATACTGGGGTTTTCTGCTTCACTGATGCCAGCCCCAGTACCCAACTAACTGGGGACCAGATAATGTGAAGTAATGTTTAGTAAGGAAAAACACCAACCTGATGATCTGAGACACTTCAAAACACTCCAGGGATTGCCAGGGTCTGTNCAGGGAGAAACAGGAGAGGAATCATGGGACGAAGGATGAGACTCTGTGAGAGGAAACAAATGAGAGCATTGGTGTAGGACATGTGTCAGCAGTGAGAGAGGAGAGGGAAGAGAAGAGAGGAGGTGAGGAGTCAACATGCAAAGAGGTTTAACGCTCCAGGAAGAAGGACGAGGGCAAAGGAGCTGTGGTGGGAGACCCTATTCTTCTGCAGAGCATCCAATTACTTTGTACCGCTGAAGAAATGAGAGAAGATTCCTATCATTGGCCAGTAAATTAGAGTTAATTGCCCAGGTACTAACATTCATGAAAAATAGAAAAAAAAGCCTCATTTTCACAGGCCCTGCTGTCCTTAAGCACAGTGATGCTCTACTAACTGGGAGCACTGCGCAGACAGACAGAGGTTTTGCATTGCTCTGGTGTGCTGGTCATTATCATGGGCCTGGTGAGCCACTCCACCAGGATATGGGTGTACCCCTATGTAAGAAGCAGGAACAGCATGGCATACCTGGCCACTGATCTGCTCTGTGGGTCATTCTCATGAAGTAGAGAGGTTTACCTACAATGTTCAGCCCTGCAAATAGCCACTACCATCTCAAGGGGGTGAACCTGACCTTCAGGGATAGCTCAGCCTGAGCTGGAGTAGCACAGTCTGGGCTGGGGGTAGGTGAGGTTTCCCTCCTGGCTCCCTCCTTCGCTCACCAAAAGAATTACCTGGCTTAGCACGTGAAAAGGACGTCTGTATCTGCTGCCCATCCAGAGCAGGTCACTCCAGGCTCGTGCTCACTACATTGTGACCCATCTGGAGAATTTGTAGAGAGATATGGAAAATAATGTAGTAGCTTTTTAGGGGAGCAAAGGAACAGTCTACAGGGGTGCTGGATAGGAAGTGAGAAATTTCAAGGAAGCTTGAATGTAAAGGATAAGTTTAATTATACTTACACGCCTTTCAATCCAATTTATGTCTTTACAGATGACCCAGGAGGTTGTCACTTGGAGTTTAATTGACCTATTTGCAATTGTGCCAGTTCATTCCTGCAGCTGGGGACACTTTTCCATATATTTCAATTCACTGATTCAAGGTTTTAAGGCCAAAAGGGACCAATAGATCATTTTGTCTGGTCTCTTATGTATGGACTTTAATCTGGACATTTTTCTTTTGAGCTGCACAAGAATGGGTTGGTGAGAGCCTTCACCCCAGAAAGGTGCCTAGCCCAGACCAGTGGCTGCCAAGGATGGGCAATGCACTGTTTCCCATGGGTAATCAGTCATTTAGAGATTAAAATGTAAGCATAATCAAGATCTTGGTGATCCAGGATATTGCTTGATCAAAAAAGGTTTAATGAACAGTGCCTGACAGATATGCTATTATTTCTTTAAAGAAAAACTCTTAAAATATAAATTTGATTATAAAATACTTATAGGATGTTGGTTTTGCCAGGTGGGCTGGTGAGGCACAGATACCAACAGAGCTGACCAGGCAGTGGGAGTCATCATTTGTTCTCTCAACTTTTACTTATATTCTTGTTAAAACTCCAACCCTTTTGAGCAACAGCTTATGTTTTACACAACTCAGTTTTTAGTTACCCTTTGGAAGCTGTGACCGGGAAATGCCCCTGTAAGACATTGCAGATGGTTCTTTCCACACAGCGCTTGGCAGATGTGCAGGAAAATTACGCTGGAAAGTTGGCTCTCAGCTGGGCTTTGTAGCAAGGCACTAATGCATGTGCTGTAATGCTTTGTAGTGACATGCTCTGGGGTATTTTATTTTATTTTTATTTTTTATTATTATTATTGGTTTTTAAAAAAAAATCCAAATTATAAACCCAGTTGCAAGTTGGAAGTGCAAAATTTCATGTATTTACAAGAAGGCAAGTGGTGAACTCGACAGATGTCGCTCAGTCTGGAGGGTGGTGCTGCCTGCCAGGGTGCAGCTCTCCCTGCGGCACGGTCACAGCNGGGTTTTCTGCTTCACTGATGCCAGCCCCAGTACCCAACTAACTGGGGACCAGATAATGTGAAGTAACTTTTGGCAAGGAAAAACACCAACCTGATGATCTGAGACACTTCAAAACACTCCAGGGATTGCCAGGGTCTGCGCAGTCAGACATGGTGCTTCTCTTTGTGTCTGTGGTCAAACGCATTGCAACATCCCTGCAGCATGTCCTGAGGGCTCAAAATCTGTCCAGGCAGCTGGGGGAATCCCCCCTTCCAGAAAGGGAAGTCTCCAGCATGCACACAGGGTTGTCAAGAAGCAAGATTTGTCTTCATAGCTGTTCATCAGAGCCTCAAAGCCACTGCCAATGCTTCAACACATTTCCTTCCATAAGCAGGGAGACGCTATTCCATCCTGCTTCCACTGTAGCATGCTGCTGCTTTTCTGGGATTCAGGCAATGAATCCCTGACCACTGCCTAACATTCATAGAATCATAGAATGACAGAATTATCCTGTTTGGAGGACTCTTTAGATCATCAAATGCAACCTGCCAACTTAACCTGCCATCCACTACTAAACCATGTCCCTCAGCACCACATCTAACCATCTTTTAAATACCTTCATGGATGGAGACTCATTCCATGTTATTTATTCTTATTTCAGTCATGTAACAAACAGGAGCAAGACACTGGGATCAGCAGAAAATCTGAGGGCAAGGCATATCATGGCTGCTGGCCAGAGGATGCTGAAGCCCTGCAAACATTGATGTGGTGGTCTCGGGGAAATGTAAGGTCTCAGCTCTTTGGAGTAGGAATGAGGAACACCACAACTAAAAGAAACTGCAAAGGGAATTTTAAATTAAATAGGGATTTTAAATTTTAACAGCATTTAAATTTTAAATAGCCCATCTCTCGGTAAAATGGAAGCGGTATTTCTGTTCCAACACAAAACGGGCCAGATTCTCTGCAGCTGTAAGTTGGTGGCTCTCTGCACTGGAATCAAGGGAACTTAATTGATTTGTAGCAGCTGACGATCTGCCAGTTCAGGCTCTCTCCTGGAAATACACATCTCCAATCTGGCTGGTGGTGCAGCCTTGATGTTTCATTAATTTGCAAGATAGCTCCTGCCAGGATAGATGTATGCTCTGGCAGTGCAGCTAAAAAAAAAAATAAAGAAAGAAAATTGCTCTAAAACTTGTTATCATCTGTCATGTTATTGAAGCTAATTTAAAAAGCATTTCCCAGGCTCCCAGTTGCACAGGAGCATTTAAGGATGTTGTTTTTCTTTGTGCATGCACGTTAGGAAACCGCTGCTTGCATCGTGTTCTTCTGGCTCTGTTTCTTTCAGAAGGGTGGGGGTGAGGAGTCAGCAAGGGGGAATGGGAAAGACCCTTCATGTCCTGCCAGCACATGACTATTCCCCACACTCAGAGCTTTGTCCTACATGGTTTGAAATGACTCATTGATAAAGGTTCCCACTACTTCCTTTGGGAGATCATTAAACAGCCTTTTTGGGCTTCAGTGTTAGGATGTTTTTCTTGATAGTCAGCCTAGACGTTTCTCCACGCTGTTTCCTCCCATTGCCCCTAGTTACACTTCGTCCCACCCTAAACAATTGCTTTTCTCTCCCTGTTTTGATACCATCCCTGTGCATATCAGAGCAGGAAGGGGTGATGGAGACGGAAACAACACGTGTTTTTGCAGCATGATTTGCCGTAGAGATCCTGGCATGATGCTGCAGCCGGGAGAGTGAGGAGGAAGAGGAGGGTACTGTCTGCTGCACTGGGTGTGCCTCACCCAATGTGATGCCTACTCAAACTAATGGGCTTCAGGGATCTCAGGAACTTCACAGGTCTCTCTGTTAGGCAGCTGGATCTTGTGAAGAGGTGCAGCTCCCTATCGCCCAACGCAGCCCTCGGTGAAGGTGCTGCAGTCCAGTGCCAGCCTCAGAGGGAAGGGAACTCAGCAGTTGTAAAAGACAGGTTACTGCATTGTCCATCATCCTTTGGATGAAGAATGCGCACAGGGGTATAAAATGGCATCAGGGGCTGCTGTCATGAAGGAGTTAACTGGATCATCTCCCACCACCTGCTTCCCGTTCCCTGTTCCCTTCAGGTACTGAATACTGCCTGGTAACTGCAGCCTTGTATTCCTTGATCCTCTCCCTGAGCACATGTCTGGCTGCAAAAATAGTGAGTTTAACAGAAGATAAAAGATCCCTCTGGGTGACCCAACATATGGAAAAAAAAAGAATTTAACGGCAACATGATACCATTGTCACAAACAAAAAACTACTTGAAACTTGTGTTTGTTGACTTGCACGCGGCGCTAACAGCCATACAAGACAAAAGGGAAGGAAAGGTGACAAGCACCAGGCTACAAATGCAGAGCAAAGCAAAGCACAGAGCAAACGGGCATGGCTTATGTGACGAGAGGCGCTCTTTCTCCTCCTGGCTCAGAGGGAAGCGTACAGCTCCCTCTGTCCTGTTGATGTGTAGCTGAGTTTTTTTTTTTGGCTTATCAGCTCATGCTGCTTTCTAAAACTGTGCTTTACAGCTCTCCATGGGTCTTGGGGTGAACCTGACTGTTCCCACGTCTTTTCCTCAGCCACACATGGGTTAGATCCAGGATTTAAAGGATCTCAAAATCCAGATTAAAAAAAAAGTTGACTTTGTTTCTGCGGATAAATAGCAATGAGAAATAGAGCTCATTGGCTCAACACTGCTGTAAGGAGCATTGCTTCTGCAGAGCTGGGATGGACAGGCAGTATGGGAAGGAGAAGAACACTCACCTGATGTGCTGGTGCAATCCACACACACAGACTTTAGAGGAAAAACTCCAGAATCACCTATTTATATGCATTTCTCCACATTATGCTTTAAAGGATCAGAGCAGATCACCTGAATGGCATTGCAGGGGTTAATGTTGGGGAAAGATTCAAATGCAAGAGGCCAAGGGGAAAGCTGGACAGGAAATGGGAATTGTTTTGCCTCCTCCAACATGACTTCAGCTGACTTTCTCCTCACATTTCAGGGTCATCAGTTGAAAGCTTTGAGTTTCTTTGGCTTTGTTGCTGCTAAACAGGTCATACACTGGAATGTAAAAAGCAGTGAGGTCAACAACACAGCTCTGGGCATGCAGACTAGAAAGCTATCTTCATCCTTCACCACTGAGAAACACAGACATTTCTCTAGGTGGCAAGAACCCCGCACCTCTGTAGCCACCTGTGGGGCAGCTGTTCTCTGTCCTTCATCTAAGGGAGCAATTTCATAATCCAGAGAAGATGCTCAAAGCTAAGGGACTGGGTTTAATAAAGTTTATTAAAAAAATCCATCCTTCTGTAAAGATCTGCAGAAAGAACTGTAGCGACTTTTTCTTGCTGACAGCAAGACTGAGGCTGAAGCACAGCTCTCCTCGTCTGGAGGACAGCCAGGCATTTAGAGACAGGACTCAAATTTTGTGATGTTCTCAAAATGAGTAAAGTAGAAAGAGTCTTTCGGATCTCAGCACACTCACGGGTTTGCAGGGAGCTGGGATCTAAACAACATTGCTTTGAAAGCCAAGCTCTAGGTGGGAACACATCTGATTCGGGGAGTTCCTTTGAAGCAAAGCCACAATAGCTACATAGCTTTGGTTGGCCACCATGACTCAGCTAATCTGATCATTACCTCTTGCTGCCCTTGAAGACATCCATTCCATTTCCAGCTCTGCCCACCCCTTTGAATCCACGAGCAGCTCCCATTCCAGTGCGTGGTTTGCCTGTAGCTTATGAGGCTGAAGCAAGAATCAAGTGGTGACTGCAGGAGAGAGAGAGGGTGCTGCAAAATCTTTTCTGTATCCCATGCTTCTTCAGGCAAAAGGGATGTTGCTTCTAAAGAGCTCTAGAGGCAAAATCACTCTCCTATGTAGCAATTTGAGTTTTTTTTCTCTTAAACATTACATACACACATGTATACATATAAAGTTTATAAACTATACACACCTCTGCATGCATTAGTACAATCAGTAGCATCACTGTGAGATGCTAGTGATGAGAACTGTAAAAGTAAACTTTATGGGACACGCCAGTCTGTACTGGTAAGTTTGAAAGTCTCCAGTGCCAGGTGCCACCACAGAACCAAGTCTCCTAATTTCATGAAGCAACAACCTGCACAACTGTTTGCAAAGGATTTTTTTTTTTAAGGCCCAGATAATCTCTTCATGTTCATGGAACTGGTGCTGGAAGCTAGAGCCAGTGATGCTTTCGGAGCACAGAGCTGTAAGATGGAGTGACAAAGTACTTCTAGAGAGCAGTGCCAGGCAGGGGAAGAGACCCTACATACATCACTCCACTAAAATTAGGCTGCAATAAAAAAAGAAAGATTTCTTGTAAGTAGAGGCAGCACATACAGCATTCAATCGACAAATTGTAATTATATCCCTGTTGATTTAGTTCAGCTTTTCTTTCTTCTTAGTAATCTAAATGCTCATGAGCACTTCTGGCTGTTTATTCTGTATACTTAGCAGGTTGAGTGACAACAGAAATACTTCTTGTGCCACTCCTGCAGCCTTAGACCTGACACCAAGGGTCCAGCAGATATGCATTCCATGGCTGGGTCCTTTTTCTGAGAGAAAGACCTTTCCTTCCTTTTCTGGGGAGGCTAACTTGTATCAGAGCCAATCACGGTGTTATTGCCATTCACATTCATACATTATAAATTGGACTTCACACGATTTTATATTTAACACTTCCCTCTCCCAGCTGTTCACTAAACACAACTAGTAAATCACATTGTAATAAAAGTCAAGATGGGACCCCTGGTAGTAACAGCATCCCTGCCTTTCCTGGTTCTCTGCCCCATGTTTGTTCTGCCTAACTCCTTTCTGGAATTTCATCAGAGAAAAAAAAATCAAGTGAAAAGATAAACCAAGATTTTTCCAAGGGTACTACTGACCATGGAGAATGCAGATGGGGTTATTCTGTCACTGGTTTTCAGTAAGGGACCACTATTCACGGTTGGAAAAATCAGTGGTTACTCAAGGTGATCACTTAAATACCAAGGCACTGCAGATCATCAGTCCCTTTCCAAACAGAAAGGACCTATACTGTTGAAAATAATGACATTCAGATGATATCCTGAAGGTTAAAATATGTTTACCACTCTGCGGACGGGGAAAGAAAAGAGTGTCCCAATTTCAGCCAGTGTCCCAAGGACTCATGTCAACAAATTGATAATTTCATTGCCTTGCGATGTTTAACTGCGTCAGTTGGCAAGCATCTGAGGAGAACAAGAGGTGTCTTTAGATGGTTGTGTAAAGAAACCCCATAGAAACAAAAGATGTCATTCTAAAGCCACTGGAATGAGCATGAAGTCATTTCAGTGATGCCATTACTGCTAAAGCACTCACAAAGTGAAGAACCAAAATGTGGAGCTCATGAAGGCCCATAGGAATTTCCACCAGCTTATCTGGGCTTTTGCACCTTAGCAACACTGCTAAACTACATCGTTGTCCTTCTCAAAACTGAAAACTCCGTGTTCTCTGTCAGTGTGGTTTCAACAAGATGGTTTTAAGGTTGAAGCTGATGTTAATTCACAGTGAGTCCCAGATCTCTCTCCTATACTACATTCAACCCAGCTGAAATTGTCCACTTACTTAGAAGATGAGATGTAAGGCACAGGGAAGTTGCTACATTCTTCAAAAAATCTTGGCCAAGAGCCACTGGGATGCCAAGTATGATGCAAGACTGCAAGGTGATGCTTGCAATGATTGCCGTGTCGTGAGTGGAAACTTGTATAGGAGTAAGAGACATTGCTGTGGAAGGATCTGGGCTCGTGGCTAAGGAAGCAGCGTAGTTTTCAAGAGAAGCTCAGAGATTTACCGCTAGCATAACTAGCTGTTTACACTGTGACCTTGAGAAGGTTACATTAGGCATCAGCCTAATAATACCTAGGACATCAGGGTAGTTGAGAGGCTTAATTAATCACAGTCTTGAAGTCTCAAATCCACAGAAGCGAAGTGAAAAACAGTATTATAATAATTTGGGCCCTCTAGCTGGTTATGTTCAGGATCTGCTACCCAATTTAAGAAAAATGTGTTGGCAGGTGCCGCCCCTGCAGTTCGCCTGTTACGATTCCCTGCGGAGAGGCAGTATTTTTAGCTGTAAATGAATCTATGGTATAAGCCAGAGGAGTGCAAATAAACCCCAGTGTAGGGTATATGGGGGCCAGCGCTGAATTCAGGAGTAGAGCAGTGTTAGGTTCTGGGTGGTGATTCACTTACTTCAGTGTCCAGCCTCTGAGAGTGGACAGGACCAGAAAGTTCCCATAGAAGAGAAAAACCAAGGGAGAAGTGACAGTTTACAGAGCAGCCTCCCCACAGGGTGACTCCTGGGCTCAATTATACCTTGTAGCAAGAAGACCTCATCATTAACTGCATGTTGCGGAGGAGAGTCCTCTTTGATCTGTTTTAAATGCTCAGTTTAATTAAAATCCTTTTATTCAGCTTGAGAAGAAAGAATAAGCTGAAGTAAAAAAGTTCCCCTCTCTCTAGTGTTTTGTTTTTTTTTTCCCTTTTATTCATCTCTACGTGACAGCTCCAATCTTTTCATTCACTCTTCCTATGAACACTTTTATCTCATCATTTCAGTGTCCCATTTGTAGACCTTTCTATTTCTGTCAAAAACTTTCAAGAAAATAAAAATAACTAAGAATGAACACAGTACTTCAGATAGACCATAACACTCAGCTTATAAAGCAGCACTGTAATACTTACAGAGCCTGATTTCTGTCCTGGGCTGTGCAGTATTCATGCAATCTGGGGTGGGTTTTTTGATGACTCTGCACTTTTTTTCATTGTCACCAATGATAATGCACTTATTTTCCGAGTAATTTTCAGTTTTTAAGAGTAACTTACATTTGGGTTTGTTTCTTTTTTTTTTTTTCCCCCGCAAAATCTGATTATTTTGTATTTATTCAAAACAGAAGGTGCTACTTAATCTCATATTTCTACCTTACCTTGATTTCCAAGAATCTTCTAAAAGTCTTCAGAGACATCCTTTGTCCTCAGTGGCTTTCAACCATTTTGTGTCATCTGTAAAGTTTCTTACCTCACCACTCCCTCAGTTTTCCAGACCATTAATAAAACCAGCAAAGAATACATCTGACAGTATTTATCAGTACGACACCTGCTGCTAGTCCTCTGCCAATGTGAAAATGAATAATTTCATTCAGGTGTTATTTTCTCTGTTTTACCTAACTTCTCCTACTGAGCAGGAATTTAACTGTTGCTTAAGGTGTTGACAATGAACCTGATAAATAACTCTCAGATATCAGCACTGTGAGATTAAATAAGAAGTGTTATGAATGAGAATTGCTGCATGCAAAGTTCTCTCTGACAATTGTCATGAAACATTGATACTGTCTGTTGTTCTTATGTCACTGAATCACAGAATGTTGGGAGTTGGAAGGGACCTTTAGAGATCATCTAGTCCAATCCCCCTGCCCAAGCAGGATCACCTAAATTAGATCACACAGGATCACATCCAGGCGGGTTTTGAATGTCTCCAGAGAAGGAGACTCTACAACCTCTCCAGGAAGCCTGTTCCAGTTGCTTTAGTCCTTAAAATGACAGTACGATGGGGGAATAGAAAGACAACCCACTGGTACTTTTGGTCACTAAATTGTAATGCAATCTGTTCATCAAAACTGTTCAGATGGGGTTTTTTTTTTTCCTTTTTTAAAATAGCAGCCTTAAATATATGTCAGGGAAGAATGAGTTTGGATGGAAAATAAATTCCATTATGAAGAGTGATGGAAAATATGATCATCTTTACCTGCTAACCCAGGAGATCCACTCTAGCAATAAATCTGTAGCAATAATTCTGACCAGATCATTTCTGTACATATGTGAAACCATGTTTAAAAACAGACTGAAAAAAGAATTAGATATGCCATGTGCTAGGATGCAAATAAGGCTGCAGATTCGAGAGGCATTGATTACAATGAGTATTTCTGAAATACTCTGATTTTAACTCAAAACATCGAGGATCCTGCATCCCTGGATGAAGGAGGAAGTAACTATACCAATACATGCCGGAGATGTGTTTGCAAGTAGAAGAAAGAGGGCAGCAAAAGGATACCTCATTCTCATCCACGGGACCAAGTTGGCTCGGGGGTTATCTGCAATCAGTGCAGAACCGTGTGACGCAAAGCTTTTTGTCTGAGTGGGATACTGACCAAAATAGCCCTCAGTGCTGACGCTGCATGCCGGACAAATTTGCTGTGGAATAACGAGCGCATTTCTAAAGCCAGAGTGATTAGTCTGGGATAAAGCCACCATTCTCCTAGGACCGTATTTTCTTGGGGAGGAAGTCTGATATGGGTAGTGATTAAAGTGAAAACGTACAAATTCCGACGTCATGTTTCAGCCCGCCTCTGAAAAATGCAGCGCAGGCAGTCGATACCCTGAGCTCAGCCAACGTGACCTACTGACTGTGGGAATATCTGCTGTGCAGCCATTCACTCCAGCAGCAGCGACTGCAGCTAATTGTCCCCGGGCAGATGAGCTCACCGAGCTGCCCGCGAGGTGCAGTGAAACTTCATGAAGTGTCATCCTCTGAGAAACACGTCTTCATTCATGAAGGATGGAAACGTAAATGTTTAGTGTTAGGGGGTGCCAAATCACGTGATTTATTTCCTTGTTACCAATTTCTCTGTCATTTACCTCGTTCTTGTGCTTGGTATCATCAGGTGGATTAGGTGGTCATGTGAGGGAAAGAGCATGGTCCTGGTTGGCCTGGCTTACACCTGCATTAAGATGACAGAAATGGCCACTTGGCCTGTTCTTCCAAATCTGTGGTGAATCAGAAAGAAATGTAAACATCAGCCTCATAAATGTATCGGCTTAATTATTCTGCTGGCCTAGCTAAGAAGACTCCTATTAATAACAACAAAGAGTTTTTAGCAGGAGTGATTGCTAAGTAGCATATTTAGAAGGTGGGTTGTTCCATCTAAGTTTTAATTACCAATAACATGGAAGAAATATGAGTGTTTTAATAAAACTCCAGGTGTCGAAAAGTCAACGTAATAAATTGAAAATTAGTGTTAATTTGTCACCTCAGAATCCCAAGAACAACCTCTGCATAGGAGAGAGCTGTCCTCTGTGTCAAGGCACACCTGCATCACGTCCATCCGCACGTGCATGCTTCGGTGCCAGGCCAGCTCTTTTGTGCAGGGCCTTTCATGAGAGGAGGTTGGGGTGCACAGCTGGATGCTGGATCGTGGAGAGAAGTGATCAGCCATAGGTCCATAACACAAATTGCATCTGCTCCTACCAGCCAGGGAACAGGGCTGTCAATTCTGGATGACTGGATTTTACCCGTATCTTCTATAACTTGCTTAATGTGACCGCTCACAATGTGTTTGGCCCTGAGGAGCCTCAGTTCTGCAGTTTGTTTTTTGTCAGCTGACAGAAATCATATAGCTCAGTTCTGGGTTTGTTGAACACACCCACATTTCTCAATGTAGAGAAAAATTATGCCATGGTGCGTACAGATATCACTTTTTATTTTTTTCCTTTTTTTTTTTTTCTTTTTTCCTTGGGGATGAAATTGTCTCAGCTCCCTACTGCTGTCAATTATGCTACAGTGATAGAAGAGCTCTAGCTGGGTCCAAGGCTTTGACTGTAACAGAGAAGCCACAAAGAAGGACTGTAACCAAGTACCTGTCAGCATACCTTCCTCACAAATACATGACCATCTAAAAGGCAGAAATCCTGTCCAAGTTAGTTACACAAGTTCCTTCACTGTATAGAGAGAGAAAGATCTCCAGCAGGAAGATCATCTAGTCAGTCCTAACACACTATTTTTGGAGAGGATGAATCACCTAGAAGAACCTCTCTCTTCCCTGGCTACCGATAGAGCCCAGACTGAGACTAGGCACCCAATATTTTAATGCCTAAGGATAAATGAAGTCTCACTCTAAATCACAGTATCATTAAGTTTCAAGCCAAACAATTCATTGTTGTATCTGCATGGTGTAAACCCAACAATTTGCCACAAAAATACAATCAGAGATAATTATAACAATCCTGATAATAAAATGTGGAGCACTATTTATTTGAGAAATGCCAATTTAGAAACAGGACTGACCAATCTTAGGGCAATCTCAGGAAAAGCAGCTGGCAATCTTAAACCTTGGTAAAGAAAGCCAGATGCTGCAGCTGTGCTTTCACTCTCTCCTTGCAAATACAGTAAAAGCCCTGGATATATATTTCATGCATTTCCTCCTGCTGCATTTGTATAATGCCTTGGTGCCCCTTCAGGATGCTGAATAAAGAAATCAGGCCTGCAAGCTTTTAGCTCCCCTCCAAATTGCTTTCTTATGCAATAAAATACCCAGAGTTTGAGAGCATCCCAAACAGGTGTACACAGTGAAGTCAGTGCACACAGCTCTGGTGGCCAACCACCTCCCCAGACAGAAGGCAGTTTCTCTGCTCCATGGATATCGCAGCCAGAGCAGGTATCTTCTGTGCATATGGGCACGGGGCTATGGAAAAAGCAGCAGTCTGGGAAACTAATCCCTGCTTAGTTAGGGGGTGCACATGCACGGACACACTCAGGTCATGCACCTTCAGCCAGCTTTTAGAAGCTTTCCAAGGCTGCCAGATGCTTCTTGGCAGGCAGGCAGCCACTACACAGCTCCTGCCTTCTCCGCTGGTTTTCCATCTGCGGCGTCTGCCGGCTCTCTCCATCTCCCCGCCGAACTGGCTGCGTGAGCTGCCTTAAATCTTTGCACTGCTTCACCAGTAGAGTGGTGCCAATGATTAAAAAACTAAAAAACCCAAACAAACCAGAAATGAAACAAAACACCTTGGCTCCCATCATTCATTTCACAGCCTCCATCCCCTCTTTCTGCCAAGTAAAGGCAACTTCAATGCAGCAGTGGTTTCCTTTCCTCTAAATAAGGTCTTTTCTTGCTGGGGTTCCAGCCAATTTATGTGATTTTTCTTTTCCCTGTCTACCTGATCTCGAACTAATTAAAAAACAGCCTTTGCAAATGCTCCCTGGAGGATCACCAAACTTAAAGTGAGTTTTCAAGAGTAAGAATACGGTCCAAAAATGGTCTTATGTATATTCCAGTTAACAAATTCCCCTGACTTTGGGTCAATTCCTGTGATGGAATAATTTGGCAAGGTTCATTTCTGACAACAGAGCTACGCTGTTTTATACCAGCTGAAGGTTTCATCCTGCCTTTGTTTACCAAGTGAATGCTAAACATCAAAATAATATTGAGGTTAATAGGCCACGCCGCTGCAGCCTTCTGTTCCTGATAGCAATGAGGAAGGGATGTCAGTCCCACTCTCCTCCCTTCCCAACAGTACTGTCCCACTGGTGGTACAGAGATGGGCTTCCTTGGGAACCTTCTACATTCAATAGCTTTTCCAAAACTGGGGAATCGTTGGATTTAAAGCAAAAATGGGTAGATCTTGTTCATTTGGCAAATAGGGGCTGATATATTAATGGAAGATAGGTGCCAATGGTAACAACTCAGTATTTAACAATGTATTAATCATCACAAGATGATATCCATGTATTTAATCATCACAAGAATCAGCAGGTCTGTAGACAGATGATCTATCTTTGAAATCAAAGCAACTCTAGAATTTGTACCAGATTAGAGACCATGTCCACCTATTTCTTCCAGAATCTCAAGTAGTCTGCTAAATCTAGGATAAAAATAAAAAAAAAATCTATGTAGTCATTCTCCTCCTTTTTTAAATTACATCTGCAAACAGAGAAGGGTCAGATAAGCCTCTGATATTTATCTAGTTGAAAGGTGAACTCGGCTGCTTTGAAAAAGCTCTATATACAAATCTGTTTCTAGCTAAGGGTTTTTTTATAGTGGGTGATTCTTGGAATGGGAAGATCTATGTGCTTCATGTCTCTTTGTACAGCCCCACAGAAAGGGTCAGCATCTGTGTGGGAGAGTGTGTGTCCATGTGTGTACAGATGCAAAATCTCAGAGGATGCCCTTTCAGAGAACTATACAATGTATCTTGTTATTTTGGCCACAAATTACAATGGGGACACAGAGCTACTCCAGCAGGCTGTAGATATTCATAGCCCTTGTTTACTACCTACTTGGCAGGAGGTATATATGGAACTATCTGTATGACACAAGTGGACTATACAACACAGCACTCAATTCAGCCATAAAAATGCTCTGATTTATAGAAACAGTGCAATTGGATGACACAAAAACTAATCAAGCTAGTGATGGCATGACTGCCAGGAACAAATCACCCCCATATTTCACTATACCTTTATCAGCCCATTCCTCCATCATTTAGAAGTAATCTCAGCGCTATTATAGCATGCGAGATAAATAGTGCTTGAAACCAAAGTTCTCTATTCTTCCAGAGACCAGACCTAACTCAGAAATGGCAATGGATCCTCATCCTTGCAATGAGATGCTGTGTTACTTCTGCCAAATGGAACAGCAGTACAGTCTACTCACCCTTTTCTGCAGGTGGCCTGTCTGGTCATACCGCTGATCCGGCAAAACCCAGGTGGCTTCTGGTTCATTGCAGAGCACAGTCTTCATGACTGAAACTATACTGAATGCAGCAGCATGGCTTTCTCTAGAAGAAACATAGTTATGCCAAGGCTCAGACTGAGCAGCGTTGTCCCAAGCTGGCATAACTTGACACTAATGTGGGTGGCTCTGCCATATGTACCCAGCTGAGGAGGACAGGGTGCTGGAATGACCCTGAGAAAGCCCACCTGAGAGCATTGAAGCTCATGCACTAATGTCCAGCATCACTCTGGACAACTTGAGCTGGCTCCCTGCTGCATCACTTGGGTATCTTTCCAATATACTCTCCCCATAACCTATGGTATGTGTATAACTTCCATCAGCCCACTAGCTGGATCTTCCCAGGCTTCCACGATCACAGCAAATGAAGAACCAGCTGTTTTAAAAAGTACTGCAGCCCTAAAGATACTGGATATTATTTTATAAGGGCTTTCCAGTGCTAGGAGACTCTGGCTGTACCTGCTGAAATGAGAATTTGAAAGGTCCTTCTCCAGCTGCCTGAGCACATGCACTGTCCTAAAGGGACATCAGAGCTGAAGAACTGGACAAGTGAAGGCCATTATCTCTGGGTGGAGGGAGGGAATGGAGGACTGAAGGATCAGCCGCTCTCACTGTCAGACAGTGGCATTCTTCTCTTCTGGTGGAGCCCATAATCACCACAGGGTGTTTTGACCCCCGGATCTTCTCAGTCCTATGCCATCTAAACAGAGCCAACTGAGGATATTTCTTGGCTCCACCTCACACCTCATCTCACAGGACGATATCTTTATCACATTTTGTTTTTTTTTTTTACAAGGTGAAATAACAGGCAACTACTAGGCTTCATCCATTATCAACCACAAGCACCTTTAAGTCTGACAGCTGGAAGGGCTACCTGTCTGTGACATCCACCAAGGCATGCAGCATTTCAGTTCTGGGTGACCTGGAGTCCAGTGGCACCATTTGGGAGAGCAGAAGGGAGCTAAGTTGCAGGTGCCAGGAAGTTTATGCTAGAGAGAAGCCCCACAGATGAGCCTTTAGGAGAGGTTGGGAACAAGAGTTTGCAGAACTGTCCTGTGGCGTACCCAGCTTAGCATTTCCTTCTGGTGAAACCATCAGCACTGCCAAAGGGTATGGCTATGACAAAGCCAGGGAAATCATGGAGACCGTGTCCATTCCCTGTGGCTTCTGGCTGTAGCAAGTGTTGCCATCGTTCAGTCAGAGCCAACGGTGGAGCGTGTCGCTTGGCCAACTGCGGCGCGGTTCCGAGGCAAACAGACTCATCGTGCGTTAGAAGCGGTGGAAACCATCGGAAACAGTCGCTCTGTGCGCTCAGGCTGCTCCACAGCACCGTGCCCTGGTGCTGAATCAGTTAACTCTGCATCCACAGGTTACTGCAGTGAGCCCCCATGTCGCAGGATGAACAGGACTAGGTGTTCCTCAGCGCTGTGCATCGCTTTCCCCTTTGCAGCGGTTTGCTAGTAGGCCCAGGCTTTGACCGAGGACACGGTGTTCTGGCCCAAAACGACGTGTCTTCAGTACGTTTAGAGTGAGACTGCATCTGCTCTTTGGGAGAGACACGAGTCTAATAGGCAATCTGCTTGATTTATGTGCCATGGAGCGTGATTGGAGTGTGGGTACGATTCTCATTCATTACATAATTTCCTTGAAATGATGAACCTGGCGTGTCTGTTATGAGATCCAAAACAAAGAGTAAAAGGACGTTTTCAAGGTTGGCTTTAAGCCTGTATTTAGAAAATCCTTTTTTATTGTCCTTCAGACCTAAGATAATGCTGTAGAATCTTAAAAAAAATTTCTAAACAAGTAACTTCTTGAGTTTTGGGGGTTTTGACTGTTTATTGTTTTATTTGGCTAGTTTGTTTTTTTTTTTTAATTATTTACTCACCTTTGTTTCAGGTACTTTAAGAACAAGCATCACTGAAACTTCACAAAGGCATTATGCCTTGGATCCAAATGGGTAAACTGAGGCAGGCAGCTAAGCAGCTTCCTTGAGAGGCTGAGCTGGATATACAAGCCCAATGTGTTAAACAGCACTTTGCTGACCCCTACATATTGCCCATTTTTCTGGAGTGAAAAATCGATGCTGTCATCAAAACACGCTGTAAGAAAACAGTATGTTCCTGACACAGACACATTGGCCAGAGATTTTAGTTTTATGAAGTTTCTCTGAGGAAAGGAAAACCAAGATTTTAAGAGCCCAGAGACATACCTTTAAATAAGTAGTTTCCCAGCCAGGGAGGATCTTTGTGTAAGGAATGTTTAGGATCTGATCCACAGTCTACTGAAATTTCACACTGGCTTAAATAAAGCTTGAAGCAGGACCTAATCTTTGCATTGTGCAGGTATTTCTGAAGTGTGGGAAGTAATGGATCATTCTGTGCACATCTTAGATGAAAGAATAGGGGCAGCAAAGGAAAATAATATCTGTTAAAAAAAGAGCAAGGAAACGGTGGAAGTTTGTTCAGTTGTCACTTTCCCTTTAAAAAGCAAACTGTCAGAGAGGAAGGAGAAAGTTGTGACTGAGAAATGCGGGACACTCAGACCTGAAAAGGTAAGTCTGTAAATGAAGAAAAATCTAACAGAATGTTCATTATAGAATCATAGAATGATTAGGGTTAGAAGTGACTCCCAGAGGTCATCTAGTTCAACCCTCCTGCAAGAAGCAGGGACACCCCCAACTAGATCAGGTTGCTCAGGGCCTCATCCAACCTGGCCTTGAATGTCCTCAAGGATGGGGCATCCACCACCTCCCTGGGCAACCTGTTCCAGTGCATTATGAATTACTCTCTCTCATTCCGATTTCTAAGTATATGTCTATCTTTAGGTAATAATAAATACACCTATTTCTATGCTATTAGCAGACTTGAAGAAGGGTTCATCAGCTCCCATACAATTCCTATTTGAATTCCTGAGGCTGTTTATTAACCATCTTAAAAATACCAGTCCCTACAACTACTCCTCAACTGAGGTAAAAGCACCTGCCCTCTGAAGCCAGCAGAACATGCCAGATTTACAAGGGGACGGTATCTCATTGTGTCAGGTTTGAATTTATACTCTGTGTGCCGTGACTGCTGCTCTGTAGGATTCAGAAGTGCTTTAGAGCCCTTTAGAGTCAGTGGGCTGCTCTCTGAAGTACACTGCCCACGGGAGGGACTGCAGCGGCTGGATTGCATACGATGCGATGTATCTGCTGATGGCTGCTGCAGCCAACTTCAAATATGATAAATCAGACCTAGACTGAAAGAAACTGAAGTTATACAATTTCTGATACCCTTTTTGTTGCTTTCCTATGGGTTTTGCTTTATTCCACTCTGGCAACTCCACTTTCCCACTGCCAGATGCAGTGCAGGATTTACTACACATTAACACACCTCAGAAGTGAAGAGTAGGGGGAGATGAGCTGCTGATACCTTCTTGAACTTCCCACCACCCTCCAGGCAGAGCTCTCTGAATATCTCCAGAGAAGGAGACTCCACAACCACCACCCCCTTCTGGGCAGCCTGTTCCAGTGCTCTGTCACCCTCACTGTGAAGGAGTTCTTTCTTACATTGGTGTGGAACGTCCTGTAGAAACTTTCCACCTCCCTGCCCATTCCCCAGCACTTTGCCAGTTCCAGTCTCCTGTAACACCCTGATTCACCGCTGCTCGGGAGACTGGAGAGGCCCCAGCCATGATTTGCAGGAACTGGGACAAGGCAGAGTCAGCAAGTCTGTCTAAATCCCCTTGATTTGGAACGGCTGCCCTATGGACTGCAGTATTGCCTGACCTCCACAAAGCTTTATCAGCGCTCACCACATTTTATTAAAGGCTCAATCACAGCTTCAAACTCATATGAACAACCCAGATCCCGAGTGGATAAAGACTGGAAGGGGCAAGCACACAGACTGTCTGTACATTGTACAGGGTAATGTATGGGTCTGTTTGTACCAACTGCCTTTGTAACACTGCCCTGATATCAAACACTGCCAACTTACCCACGGGACTGACGTGTTTGTGAAAATGAGGACCTCTTCTGAAATCAGACAAAGTTTATTGGATAATTCACTAGTAACTTACCCAGCATGTGGAAATGTGATGTAACATGTTTATTTGGTGACCCCTGGGAATGATTAGTTGCCCTTAACCCCAACTCTTACCCAGGTGCTGTTTACCCTCAGCAAAATTACTGTGCTGCTGCCATTGTTCGTTATCTCCTTTGACACTGTCAGCAAGTTAAAGGATGCAAAGACTAAAGGATCATGAGACAGAAGAACTCCATGGAGCCCTGAGATTCACACTTACTGAAGTTTAACAAATTCTGCAAATTAGAAAGGCAAAACCCCATGATTGAAACAGTTTATGGTACTGCACCACCAAAAGAATTCAGTCCTTTTGTTTTGAATGCTAAGTTTAGGTTTGTGTATTTAGAATAACATTTTGTTGAGGGCCATTAAACGTTCTGGAGCAGTCTGTGTGGGACAGCAATGAATGGCAGGTATTCTGACCACAGCACTGATAATTCATTATTGACTGCCCTTCTGGATGGAAATTATTGGGTCTGCAGAGGAGCTGAGGATGATCAAGGTTTTGCTGTGGCTAGATTGTAAGACTCAGTGTGTGTAAAGAATAAAACAAAC
>VXBZ01012445.1:9904-147387 GCA_013399135.1 Heliornis fulica
CTGTGCGAACTGTGTGAAGTTCAACAAGGTCAAGAGCAAGGTGCCCTATGTGGGTCAGGGAAGTTCCCAGCACAACTACAGGCTGGGAGCAGAATGGGTGGAGAACAGCTCTGAGGAGAAGGACTGGGGATGTTGGATAATGTAAAGCTCAACAGGAGCTGACAGTGTGTGCCCACAGTTGACGTTCTGTGAGCCCAGAACATCAACTGTGGGCTGCATTCCCAGCTGTGGGACCAGCAGGTTGNCAGCTTTTGGGAGAGCTCAGAGCCCCTTCCAGTCCCTCAGGGGCTCCAGGAGAGCTGGAGAGGGGCTGGTGCCCAGGGCAGGGAGGGCCAGGCCCAGGGCAATGGCCTTCAGCTGCAGGAGGGCAGAGGGAGAGGAGCTGGGGGCACAAATCCTTCCTGGGGAGGGGGGAGGCCCTAGCACAGGGGGCCCAGAGAAGCTGTGGCTGCCCCTGGATCCCTGGCAGGGTTCAAGGCCAGGCTGGATGGGGCTTGGGGCACCCTGGGCTGATGGGGGGTGACCCTGCCCATGGCTGGGGGGCACTGTGGAGGCTCTGGTGTCCTTTCCCAGCCACACCAGTCTGGGACTCTGTATTTCTATGATAGTTCTGAAATAGTGCTGGCAGTTTCAGCACAGATCCATACCTACTTAGAATTTAAGCCTAGCTTTTAATAAGCTGTTACTGGGAGATTTTATTTTTAGCAAGCCCAGCCTGCTCTTTTGTAAGATTTATCAAAGCATTCATAAGTGTAAGGGTTAATGAATGCAGGCAACGAGTCACTAATGGGTAACTCCAAGAAGTTCCACTTTTCCTCCTCTGCAGACCATCAACACAGTATTTTATATAATTCACATTTCACCTGAGTGCAGATTTACAGAGGAAGCGGCCTTGTTTCTGACTCAATTCCTGAGGAAGTTTAATAAATTAAAATGTTAATCTGCTCTTTCTCAGCTCTGCTGAAGGCATCACACAAGTATCTGACAGTGACAGCTAAAAACCAGCAGGCTATTACGGTATCTACTCCTGGGTTAGTACTAACACGCAGAGACAGCGGCCTTACCGCCGGAGCGCTCCCGTACGGCGCAGTGTTTCCTGGCACATCCACTCTTCAGCAAGACACCTAAGACCCAACCCAACTCTCCAGCGCCGGTGGTTATCATTCCCCTGAGCTTCCCCTTCCTCCATCACCAAGCGCTGCTCCTGGGGAAGCATGTCTACTCAACGCGCTGCCACGACTGTTACTCTCGCTACGTGCTCATTTACCAGCTCCAAGTCAGTCCCATTTGAAAAGATGTTGAGAAACACCCATCAGTCTTCAAACGCCCATCAGCCTTCATTACCACAGAGTGTTTCTCAAAGCTGATTACACGAGGTATTTTAGAAAAAGCTCCAAAAGCAACAATTGATAAATAAGGGAGCGCCAGCATCTAGGCCTCAATACCCAGTTCTTTCACCACGCTGCCGTGCGGCCTCATAAAAGGTAGCTTCCCTTCTCTGTTATTAGCTGTATTAGAAAACATCACATTATTTCATATCCAGAATTGACAGCTAACCAGTTGCATCCCTTTCTATTCAGCCCTGATCACAGAATGGCAGCTTAGTAGTCAAACTATTAATTTTTGTAACAAGACTCTGTAATTACTGACACTAAAATAGACAAATATCTGTACCAGCAGAGAAGAGGCAGTGTGTAGTATGGCTTTTTATATGCTCCTTAAAAAGAGAGAAGCACAATGTTGAGTTATTTTACATCCCCAAGAACCGCACGCAGAAATAGCCAGAATGACTTAAAAGGGAGGTTACCAAGAGTGTCTCATAATTCTGGGTGAATAAGGGAGTGACAGCTTGAGGTCTGAACCCCCCTTAGTCTTGGCAGGACTGTATATAACGCAGCCTGTTCATGCATTTTCAATCTTTTTTGAGCAGAAAAACAAAATAATGAAAATTTAAATTTAAAAAGTGATTATAAATTGCCTGCCAATTCGTTTGGAGTGGGTTCCCTCTTCTAAATGCCTAATTAGGTCACTTATTTAGTGCTGTTAAAAACACATATTTTCATTTGACATGGCATTTTTTTTAAAATGCAAAACCAAGTTGGATGTCAACTCTGACAGCCTATAGCATAACCCAGGTTATGCCCTCAACAGCTGGGGACAGCTCTCCCCAACACACGCTTCACCTAGTCATTTCTGAGCATGACTAAAAATAAATCATTCAAAATGGAACCAAGAGACAGGGGAACAGAGCAGGCTCACAGCACGTTCAATAACATAATGTCATGTTGATAGAGAAGACTGACAAGTCCAAATACGGCTCTGAATTTCATCAACAAAGTTGTTCTTCAATGCAAGCAGAAATAGCAAAAGGAGAGGAGACAAATAAAGCAGATGAACTGGCAGCTAAAGGAATATTGTAGAAAGATCTTCAGATGATGCTGACATGTTAAAATCTGTCTACGTAGCCAGGCTCAAAATCCATGAAAACTTGGAGGTTTGTGTTTTTATCACAAGTAGTCCAAGTGCTGAGCTTCATAATATGGACCACAGCACTGGGGAGGACCTGCCTGCAAGCCCAAAATTTTCTTCAAGCTTCTACTACAGGAAACTCAAGGAATTCCAAAACATTTCCCTTCTAGATGAGGATGGGTGTCAGGTTCTCTCCTACAGTTACTGAGGATGTCACTGGATATTTGGGTAATTCGGGCACTAAATCACATCCTCAACAGCCTGAACACAGCTTAAAGATACAAGAAGGGTGGAGGAAGATGACAGGAGCTCCACTGAACAGAGCAAGTCCCAAAAACCTCCCTGGACTGGGGATTAACAAACATCTGCAAGGACCAATTTCACTCTTCCAGCCACGGTCAGGAACTAAAATGGAAATCCCATCCCAAACTCTTGGTTGACACAAACTGTCCATCCATAACTCAAATATTTCCACAGGGACCAGGGAAGCTCTCATGGAATGAGTAGCTGGCAGAACCCACTCATCAATGGTTTTCACTGGTTTTCATCCCCTAATAGTTTTCTTTCATAAAAGAGTTGCAAAGGATGTAAACATTTTGTCAACGACAGACAGGACAGGGGTGTGGAGACAGCACAGTCAGGAAGGAAGCTGAAGGCTATTTAAAATTCATCTGTATCTATGAGAAATTAATGAGAAGGCTGGAAAGCTTGTTTTGAAAACACAAGACACTTCACTTCAAAGGCTCCTTCATTTCTGAGAATTGTTTGTTTTGCAGAAGAATCTGTTCCACTGTTAGCAGCTGCAAGTGTTTTTTCTCCTTCCAGTTGCTGGAATTACAGACATGCTGGTTGTTCAGAGATAAAGAGCAACTGAACACGGACCAAAAGGACTTTTTGCCTGTTCTGCTACTTCTTCTGGAGGCTGACCTGACATAGAGCTTCACCATATGATGTCCATCCTACATTAAGGAACAGCTTCTTTGCTACTCCATAGCCACACGCCCTCAGATTTTCTTTTCCTTCTACGATGAGGGCCAACTAGACTTTTATTTTAGTATGTTTTTAATCTGTGCTCCTCCCACAAATTCACAGCAGTGCCTGTCACTCCAGGCTGGTTGACTCATGAATCTCAGGAGCAGTTTTCTGATAGTCCCCACTGTTGCCTCAGTATGTTGTCTCCACACTGCCCCACTGTTTCTCAAGATGTCTGGATGCATCTTCTCACTTGCAGTCAATTCCCTTCCCATTTCTGGATTATTTTTAGCTGTTGTGAAAGAGGCTCCTTCAGCTTTATGTGCTTACCCTCCACAAACACTAACTAACAAGTTTCCCCTTCTCCAGCAGACCCTAGTGTTGTGCTTGCTCTTCCTCCTGGGACTCTTTCACCTTCTTTCCCAGAGTTAATTCCTTCAGACATGCCAAGATAAACGCTGCCAGACATAATATGAAAGCAAATGTTTTAAGAGCTGGTTCTTTTTTCATTCTAAATATTACATCTATATTAACCACGGCTAAAAGATGTCTTTGGCGTATTTTATCATCAATCTTAACACAAAAAGTGCGGGAGCTTCCAACAGGACCTAACTATGCTGCCATCACAATAACCACTGCTATATGAAGTGATGTTCTGTACTTCTTGACAAACTATCTCTTAAAATGGGCATGTCTGAGTGCATCTCTACATCAAGCTCAGAGTGAGATAACAGGCTGACAAAGAATGATCAAATCCATGCCAGAAACTCATTTGAAATATTAGCTCACTAAGAAGTTCACTAGTGATCAAAGGATTGTGTTCACCTCCTGCACAACCAGTGAAGAGGAGAGAGGACAGCAGAAAAACCATCAACCTTTTGGCTTTTTCCATTTGCTACTTGAAATGATCACAGTGTAGTGAAAGAGAGCTCACTCACAGATTTGTATGGAGATGTGGAATCCCTTCCCCGGTACTATGTTGAACACCTGGCTGAATTAGCCAACCTCTTTGTGATAAATGAGCACCAATAAGCAGAAGCAGCAATGCTCTTAAGGAAAGAAATATTTAGCCATAAGCGCTGGATAATACTTAATAATCAACGCTATCAAGGCACGTGTAGCAGGCCTAGAATCCCACCAGTAAAATACTTCACAATAAAAACTTGAAGAAAGAACCAGAGTCAACAGTGTTTCCTACTCACTAAGCCCTTTGCATTTAAAATTCTCAATCATTTTATTTATTTTTACTTTTTCATATCCATGACCTGTTTAAATCAGAAAATTAATGGCAGGTACAAACCCAGGTTTAATTCCACATTGAGCCATCAAATGTAACACCCTCGATGTCCTAGGACACTGAATCAGACAAATTGGAGAGCCTTCCCTGTAAACACCTGCTAGGTTTTCACTGCTAGGTATCTTCAAGACATCAAAATCCCTAACATTGAATAAACTATTTAACAAATTAAATGAAGGTCAGACATGTGCATCAGATATTCTTAATTAGGTCCTTAGCAAAGAATGTGGTAATCCCCAATTCCAACTTTAAAACCAAACCAGTGTTTCCCTGAACATCTCTTTAGCATAACCATGGTGTCTGTACAATCTAGTCACATGCATTTTGAAATTAAACAGTAATTGACTTCAACCAAACAAAATGGAAAAAGAAGAAACATTCACTGAGTGGAGGAAGGGCTTTCTGGTTCAAGGTTTGTTTTTTTACCTCACAAAGTAGTAAGTCAATGATGTGGAAGACCATGCAGAGTGGAAACTTGGCAGTGAAGAGAGTGAGGAACCACTGGGATGCATACATATGAGCTTCCAAATTGAGGTCTGAGAAATGGCTATACAAGTCAGGTAACTGCTCCTAGAGTAAAGGAAAAAATAAATGCTTCAATATTACTCATTAACATGAGTTCATCATCTACACAGCCAATATATACCAGGTTGCTAAACACTGAAAAACACAACAAAACATAGTCCTGGCTTCTTCTGGGCAGTGGAAATGTGCTTCTTCATAAATTCCAGATATCCACTGTGGATTCTGTCACAGCATCAAATAACGTGCTGGGATGATAGTGAGAAAGTGTAACATCTTCAGCAGTAGCAAGTCAGAGTGGTTGTGAAATCTAGGCCACGAACAGTGCACATTTTTAAGTTATTGATTTGCTGTGTATTGCTATAAATGCTTCTCCTACAAGCCCCAATGGATACCAGGACAAGATCACCTTGCAGATCTTGAAAGTAAGAGAAGAAAGCACACAGCAGAGGAGCATATATAAGCAACACAAAGTAAGCACCGATAATCCTACTATACACTGATGGTAAATTCATGTGAGTTAATAAAATCCTGGTTAACATATGTAAATACTGAAAAGACCATATGCTGACATTAAGTACCAAATTAATTAGCATGCAATTCTACTTAATTCAATAGGAAATACACACCATTTTGGCATCTGAAAAAAAAAAATCATTAAATTAACTGTGGTTTGTTTTGTTTGGGTTTTCTATATCCCACAGAGGTATATATGGCCATCTATGGCACCTGACTCCGGCAGCTAGCCGGAGTCGGGTGCCATAGATGGCTATATATACCTCTACAAAAAATCTACATTTTTGTAGATTTTGTAAAATTTTGTAAAATCTACAAAATGGCCTACACTTAATTTGTACTGCATAAGCATCAGGATTGACCCCGTTTGCCCGACCTCTTAACCATCAATGTAATTCACAGAAAGTAGGACACTGATGGTGGCAGTCAAAAAGATATTTTGGCCTTAACAGAGGTTCTCTCTAAGCAATATCAGGGAACAGGGAAGAGAGTTAGCAAACAGGGAGAGGGAACAAAGGAGATACCTGCTCTGCTTGGAGACCAAGATCAGCAACAAGATTGTTATATGAAAGACAAAAGAAATCAGAAATAAATCTGACTCACGACATCTGAATGCACATATTAAACTTCCCTGCTTTGGTTCTACCCCAACTTTAGAAGTTTAAGGACTTTTATTGTCCAGTAACTTAGGGAAGCAAAGCATTAATCTCTTCCTCATGCCTGTACTTCCATTTATGAAAGCAGAAGACTTTATTAGCCTGGCCCCACCTGAATTAACTTCTCCAGCTGGAAAAATTTGCAATGGAGATCTTCAAAGTTATTTCTGTAGAGGTCCCTCAAGCCATAGTCATACATTATTTTCACAAACACACAGAATGCCTGCTCCTCTGGCATCTGTTTGGAAAAATACACAAACATGATTTTAAAACGTGAGCTGAGAGCGGAAATTCCTTACACAAATACACACACTTAATACCTTAGTGCTAAAATACCTTATGCACGATGAATTCAGAACCAGGGCTGTATCAAAACTTTCAGCAAAGCACTCAATCAGAATTAAGAAACTAAAATCTCAAGGGGACTATTCTGTTTGAAGAGCACCTTGACTTGGCACTGTAAGACCTTCTTAGCAGAAAATGTGGGGTCATATCATAGGTTCATGTAAGTATACATGCCTACAGCAGCACAGCTGTCTTCTCAGTATTCTTTCTGCCAGATACAACAAGCAGTATACAACCCTCAGCTAGAGAACAGCAACTTAAAAAAGAAAAAGGAAAAAAAACCCAACTCATTACAGTGATTTCCACAGAGATTGACATGGTTAAAGGGGAAGAATTCAGAGCTAAGGTACAACCCACCCTTTGTGAGAATAATGCTTACCTACTCTCATCCAAATCCCAGGACACCAAACAATTCAGGTTTCCCACAGTGAATAAGGAAATAATAAATTCTGCCTTTAGAAGCTACATGTGAGCTCAGGAGGGCCAACCCCATCCCTTAACATCATGACTTTTCCAGAAGCCTTGTCTCCACAATCTTTGTTAGGGCTGAAATGTGCCATCCCCCTGATTCTGCAGGCGGGACTGGAGGACAACCTCTCAGGTTGGCTGGGGCCTGCTGAACATCACATCTGTAGGAAGCCTCCACCGATAAGGTGTCTCCCTCACTTCCCCCGTGCCTCCAGGTGACACAATAAAAAGATAAGCACAAGCAGAGTCACTGCAGACCCCAAATCACATCTGAAAACAACCCTTCTATTTCAGGCACCAGATAGTCAGGAATTAAAGCAATTACTGAGTATCAAGAATGACAACTCTTGACCTTTTCCTATATTCACCCATTTATCCTCTTGCCCACCCCCTTATCAAATATCAGAACTAGATAAAAGCTCAGTATTTTCTTCAAAGAGAATTTTAGTCTCTTGATATTTACCTCCAGGGTTTCACCTTTTACGGCTCGGCCTACGATTGCTGCCCTGATCTCCAGGGCTGTGGGCAGACACTTGCATTTTCAGCCAACGTATGTGAAAGTAGCTGGTTAGTGTAAAGAACTGAAGCTACCTCTCCAGCCTGGAGAGGACAAGCTCTGAGGAACCTCAAAGCTCTCTATCACAGTTTTATCTGGATAGAATGTTCCCCACTGACAGCAGATAAAAGCTGCAGACAAAGTAAAGGGAAGAAATAGTTTTGTCCCAACCAAAAGCCTTGAATCTGCTCTACAGTAAGACAAACCTTTTTTTTTAATTTTTCTGGGTAAGGTAGTGCTTATTTCTAGTAAAATGACAGATGCTCATGCACAAGCACACCTACCTTGCATGCTCAATAATCAGACACACGTGCATTGACAGTCATTCCTCCCCCGAGACAGGGAGAGGGAACAGAGGTGAGCGCAAGGCCAGAGTCATGTACAGGCAGAGCCCACCGAGTCCTCGCTCTCAGTGTGTGGGGGGGTTCACCATTATTACCAACCCCAAGGATTCAAAACCACAAGTCGAGGTTTTATTTCTTATTTATTTTAAGCAAAATGCATTTTTGGGGTCTCCATTCTGATTTTTAGCACTTGGGTGTTTTGTCCCTTAAAATGTTTTCTTTGGAATCACAGAAACATGTTGGGGTTTTAACGTTAAATTGTCATTTTCCACAGTGAATGCCTCTGAAAGGCAGTCAACAGGAACACAGAGTCAAATACTGCCAGGCTTTGCATGAAATGATCAGAGTTGGCAACAGTGTGTCCCCCCCGGTGATTAGAAGTTACCTGCTCACCTTTGATAGGAATTTCATCAAAGCAGCAAAATCACAAAAAGGCAGGGTGGAGGTTCAGGCTACCCAACCATCCCTGAAAGATTTCTACACTGAAGAGAGAGGATACCCTGTCCCAGCAGAAAGGGAAAGGGAGGGGTCTAGAAATCCATGCAAAGATAGAAGAGTTAGAGAAGGTCTTCACAAGCATTCACAGCATACGGATTGGTTGGAGAATTTGAGAAAAACAAGAGCTTGAGGACATCTTGGGAAGCTCCCGACTTACATGAGCTCATCGAGACTGCTTCCCTTCCCCCCTTTCTCTGATTATTTCAGTTTAATATCCTATTATGAAAGCAAATGTTATAAAGGGCATATTAAAATGAGTGTAGTTGTCATTTAGCATTCCCTGTGCTCAGGGCAATTTCTCCTAACTCCTGAAACACTAGGAGGAGAGGTGGTTCTGTACAGGAGTGACAGCACAAAGCTATGGGAGAGGAGCTGAAGATTAGTCAGCCGTTAAGAATGTGACACCCACTCATTTCTAAACAACTCTGGTACTGAAAATGCCTTGTTCTTCCAGTGGATCTTAAAAATCCTTCTGTGGTAAAACAGTAATGGCAAAATAACTGTAAGACAAGCTCATTTGTGGAATTGCAATAATGTGACTAATTTCAAGTTTATCCTTAAATAATCTACAGCTTCTCTGGAACACGATGACCTTGGATCATGCTCTTTAAGTTTTCAAGGAATCATTGATCTCACTAGGAATTACAACGTAAATTGATCCAAATTTGAGTTGTAGCTGCTTTAGGAAGTAGCTGTGCAACATAGAAACCACCCACAGCTGACTCAACCCCACAATCTGAAATGCATTTCAACCACGATTAATAATTTATTAATTATAGACTGACAGAAAAAGCAGGCAAGAGCCTGAATAAGAGTTGTTGTTGGGGGTTCAGGTGGTTTATTCAGACATTCCTTACGATATCCACACTACTTGAACCTGCTGCTTTCCACTGATACATCAAAGTTAAAGGATCTTGCAAATAGAAAAATTGTGTATTTCTCTGTCTATCTCTATGCATACACATGCTTTTTCTCCAAAGATATTAGAAAATGTCCCTGGGAGAAAGTCTCACTGAAAATTAATGAGACTGTATGTTCTGGTTAGCTACTCTGAGAACATCTCCCAAAGTTAAATTCCCCATAAACAAAGGGAGTTCACCTACATGGTAACTAAATGAAAACATTAATAGGAAACAAATCAGCTTCAGGTTTTAACACACGGATGTACTTGACAATTTAATGGATTTCTCCTAGATAAATGAAACCTACATTCATAAAGACGGAAGCCATTAGTCACTATCTGCCAAAAAGCAACAAGAGGAAAATGAATATGGACAAATAAACAACAGTAAATATCTGTCAAATAGCATGGTACAGTACTACTGATGGTAAGGCTGCTTTGGTTTCAAACAGCAAAGCTTTCATTTTGCAATTAACTCACATGAAGTAGAAGCACAGCTGCAAGGAAAGACTGTCCCTGGCAATAGCCGATGTCTTCATCATAGACAGAGTACGCCTGGAAAAATAAACGTCAACATATATTTAAAATGAGCACAGGCATCATCAGTGAGCTGTTCAGAATGTATAATACTGTGCAGGCTAAAATAATACAGGGAATGAAACTGCAACCACTCTTGTGTAGGCTTTCAGGGCACTTCAGAAGACATCCACAGGTCGGTCACAACCCTCCATCGATGACGGTTTTGTATGTTTTTATGTTTTGAACAGCATGAAAACAGTTGGATGCAATTTCCCTTCACCTAAATCAAGGATAATTCTGCTGAGGTCAGTAATGATACAACTTTAGCAATGTGGCAAATATGATATAAAAAACAGGTTGGTTTGTGTTGGCAAGAGAATGCATGTCTGGTTTTGGAGAAACAAGTTCAAGTGAAAGTTCAGGACCTGAGGCTGGTGGTTAGAAAACCAGAGAGCTACTCTAGCCTGAAAATTCCATCAGAAACAGTTTTGCCATGTCCTTGTTATGCTGAAGAACAAACAAGACTCATTTTTTCCTATGGTGTGTGACTGACACACTACTTTTTTTCTCTTATGAAAACAAAACTAAAATAACCAACCTCTCCTTCCCCCTTACTTTTCCAAGACAAGAAGACAGACACCGGTTTTGAAGAGATGTCAGAGGATGTTCAGAAGTTGAGGAAACTTGACAAAGTCTAAGCAGCAGCAGGGCTGACGAGGGAGACAGAGATACCCTGAGAGAATAAGCAAGGTATCACAGTGACAGCCAAGGAAAACCAAAGCACGAGGCCAGAGCTACAGGGAGGAACAAGCCACATGAATCAGAAAATCCGCTTTGCCCCCACACCGCCTCCGAGAGTGTTTATGGATGAGAAAGTTTCCAACTGGAACACCATGTTTATCTTCTTTTTTAAGTTTTGAAGGAATTCAAGATTGGAAATTCCCCAAAGGGAAGCAGAGACAGTCCATGGATAAAATGTCAGGTACGCAGGGGAACCAACCCCACCTGGCTCTGTCCCAACAGCTCAAGGGTGGCTAAGCTGCCTCTTCCAAAGGTTGCAGTTGTGACACAAGAAGAGATGCAACTCCTTTCCAGTACCGACCTAATAGTGAAATATTTCTGCCAGCAATGTTGAAACCAAGGCCAAAATGTATTTCAAGTCTTTAAACAGCCTTTCCTTTCCACTCTAATGGGCAAAACCTAAGCAACTCCTGACAATACACATATATAAACTCTCAACAACTCATCCACACATTTCCTAATACATTTATAGCTTTGTTGAAAACTGAGCCATGGTTTACATCTCTTTGCCCATACTGCTTACCTTTCTTGTTAGTTGGGATTAGCTAGAATCTGAGTGAAAATAATCCAAATCCATTGCTCAATATCAGTGGTCAAGCAAACACAAGAACATGAGTCACATAAATTATTGGGAAAAAAAAAAAAAAAGAACTACTACAACCTGTTTAGTACTTTAATCCAGCTCCAGCCACAAAAGTAACATATAAACAAAATGCCTTCAGAAGTGTACAAATATCCAGCTGATACAAAACTTTGAATTTCAAAAAAATAAGGATGCCATCCTGGAAAATTTAATTTAGAATCAGCTACTAAGAACTGAATGAACAGAAATTACTTCTAACACTTAAGTTCATATTGCATATAACTAATTGGAACCATCCACCAGTTAATAAGAATCCTCATCCTCTTCAGCTTTTATTTATTAGTTCATAAAAATCTGTTTATGGATGCTTAACACTCCATTTCCACAGCATTCCCAAAATCATTTCTGCTCCTGAAAGGCCAGATGCACTTAGAGAGGTGCAGAATCACAAATTTGATTTCTAATGTCTTCATATTCTATAACAACAGTTGTATTTTACTTTTTAAAAAAATAAATCCATCTTGAAAGATTATCAGCAAATTATCAATGCATGAGGTTCTCTGCTCTGAGCAGCATTACGAGCACAACAGCTAAAAATCTCCTGAAAACAGCAATAAACTAATCTAGTTTTAAAATAACTAACCAAAACATTGGAACAAACTGCCTAAAAAACAAACTTTCTTTACTTTATAATCTAAGCCAATAGAGATAAAAAGAGACTGCTGCTGAGATAGTGAAATAAATTGGAATTAGAGCAAAAGAAGAAAAATTGGGAGGGTGCAAAACAAAACCTCTCTCAGCACGTTAAATATAAAAATATGACGGAAGGCAAAGAAATGTTCTCATAACCAACTTTCTAAATACATTAAAACTAGTGATAAATCTGTTTCAAACACATCCAGGGTAGGAAGGCAAAGCCTCTGCTTGGAAAATATATGATCAGTGTAAGAAAGTCGTATTTAAACTATAGTAGAAACATGAACTTCCCTTGTGTCTGTTTTATTACAGAAGAATTACAGGAGTTGTCATCCTCCTGGAACCATTTCTAGCAGGAGATGTGTTGAAGGATCTGTCTAAAGCTGAGTATCAAAGAGAGGATATATTAAAATGAATAAAAACACTGAAGATTTATTAAGAACAGACAATATTCACCAAAATCTGGGGGAGGAGTAAACTGGTAAACTACTAGCTGGCTGATTAAATCAGAAAAACAGATGATCCATGGAACTACAAATCAGTAAGTACTAGACAATTTGTTTTAAAAAAAAGTATCAAAGTAATTACTAGGTACAATATACATAGGATATAAAAATACCCGAGGGTGCCAGTTACAGGATGTCACTGTTAACAAATCTTTGAAGCAGTCAACAAGATTAAAAAAACCAACAACAATAATAATAGTAATAGTAATAATAACCACCACTCCCTTTTTTGCTTGTTTTCTGATACTAATTTCCACTAAGTCCTTCTCTAAAAAGAGTTGTTATCAGATACATAGATACGACCTTCAGTTCGGCATGAGAAGGTTAAGTCAAAGCATCATAATCCTGGCAACTAAAAGTTTATTTTTTTATGAAGTCTCTGAAATCAACATGATTTCATTGTATTTGCCCAAATCAAAGAGATTTCTGAAGTATTATGCATATCACATTTCCAACTACACTTTTTTTAAAGTAACTTACAGGACTTGATATTGCTGAAGTAAGATGTAATTAACCTAAACAGCTTCAAAAATAGGGATGTCACCTACAGATACCACCAAAACATTACAATGTCAATGAAAGATCTAAGACTAACTAATTAGGATTTATCCTTTTAAGGGACCGAGGAGCATTAACATTGTCTTTCCACACAAAATATGAGAACAAAGCAAACTCCCAAATTCCCTACTGGCACTGCAGTCATCATAACTTTGGAGTTTCAAGAGAACGAGATATTTCCCATGACAACCCACGACTGTGTTACGGCTTTTTAAAGTTATTATTTTCTTGAGCCCTTGGGGAATCTCCTATCACAATACACCAGTTAACTGAGATTTGAATTATTCTCTGCCTCGTAAATGGGACTTAATGAAGACTCTGACTTGAAGTCTGCTTTCACTCATTTTAACTAAATAAAGATCTCCCTCGCAGAATTACAATGTCTTTTTAATAGTTATCTGTCTCCTGAAGAGAAAACCTACTATGCAGTGATTAGTACTGCATCGTTAGTAAGTGGATCCTTCGGAAGCAGCAGTCTCCTCAAATACAGTTCTTGATGATAGAGTTACCAGCATGTTGGGAAAGTGATTGAAGGATCCAGAGATGGACAGAAATTCTTCACTAAAATAAAGAATGGAGGAAAATCTCCCATGACCAGAGTCTTCTGCAGAGAGAAGAACTGCAAGTAAGTAGCTGGCATTAAGAAGACATGTTGAATTGAATTTGAACCTTCAGACATGGGATTTCTTCAACTACTGCGCCTCAATCCCAGAAGATTTCAAAAAGAAAGAGCAGAATTCATCTCACATTCCAGAATGAAACGTTTTACACCATTCTGCAGCCTAACAAATGTGGAAGTGATCACTTACACTTGCTGTGGGATCAGATGTACTTCACATAACAAAATGCAAAACACTAACTAGCACAGAGCAGCTCACAAACACATCAGCTGTTTGCCTTTACTGTCATAACTCAACGACATGGGAAATGTTATGGTTGCATAAGAAACCTCATAATTACTTAATTGCACCTCAAATACTAAGTGCAGTTCTGGGCCCCTCATGCCAAGAAAGACATCAAGACCCTGGAGCGGGTCCAGAGAAGGGTGACGAAGCTGGTGAAGGGTCTGGAACACAGCTCTGATGGGGAGTGGCTGAGGGAACTGGGACTGTTTAGTCTGGAGAAGAAGAGGTTCAGGGGAGACCTTATCACTCTCTACAACTACCTGAAAGGAGGTTGTGATGAGTTGGGGACCAGCATCTTCTCACAGATAACTAGTGACAGGAAAAGAGGGAATGGCTGCAAGTTGCACATGGGGAGGTTCAGGTTAGAAATGAGGAGAAATTTCCTCTCAGAAAGAGTGTCTGGGCACTGGAACGGGTTGCCCAGGGAGGTGGTGGGCTCACCATCCCTTGGAGTGTTTAAGGAAAGGTTGGATGACATACTTAGTACTAAGATGTGGTTTGGTGAGTGGTATGGGTGGTAGGGAGATGGCTGGACTCGGAGGTCTTTCCCAACCTTAATGATTCTGGGATACTATGAAACCAGGCCTTACCCTCTCGAGCTTTCGCTGCCCCCGCAGTTCGGGGCAGTGCAGAGGGAAAGGTACGAGCAGAGGCTCTACACATCTCCGTCTCTCACGGGCAGTACAGCAGCTCTCTTGTCAAGAATAATGTTTCCTGGCTCGGGAAACACTCGCTTCTCCCACAGAGCGACAGGCCCGCTGGCACAACGCTCGCTAACAGCAACACGAGACGGCCAGCCTCAGCGTCCCAGCGACAGGGCAAAGGTAACGGGAACCTAAACAGGTTTTGTGGAGGAGAATTACAGGAGAATTACAGGCCTCGTGCTCTCACTATTCACCCCTGTGTTGCTACCCAAATGACAGAAATGAGCTAGGGAATGGACACTGCTCTGTGCTGAAGTCTGTTAAAAAGCTTACACGCTGCCTGAAAACTGCCTCAAGGAAACATCCACACTCCAACGCAGACGTGCAACAAGGCCTTTTCGGCCATGCTTGGTCATGGAATAATTTCAGTGACAGTATAATTTAAAACTCCATACCTACATTTATTGTAAGGTCTGAAAGAAGTAATATTCCTGTGAGAGAAGCAGTTCAGATGTATCCCACTATACAAGGAACTTCTGTGTATTTTTAGAAATTACCTATTTATTGAGTAGCGGGGAGAGGAATGCGGATGTTACACAATAAGCCTCCTCCAGAGGTGTCAGGGCTGAGAGAAGGAAGAAATGGTCACACATATATTCAAGGCAAGTCTCCTAACACCGTAACACCTTGACTCACTTTCCAGTGCTCCAGATCCACATCCTGACCTCCTCACTAGTCCTGTCTCAGCAGAAACCCCATGGACAAGGACAGCTCCTCTTCCTGCCTGGACCTTAGTAATATGTACATGGCAGAAAAGATAGAGTTTAAAATTACCTTTAATGAAAAGGAAAATAGGAGGAAAAAAGGAAGATGTGCTCTCTGAAAAAGAATTGAGCCAAAGTAGACAAATACAAATTCCTATCAAATCCACTGATGTGAAAATCTCCACAGAAGGAGATACTAAGGACTGAGAAACATGGAAGAATCCCTGGATGAGGCAAGAAGAGATGATCATCTGGAAAAAATCGGCTGCCATGAAACAGAAACGAGAATGTAAAAGAAGGATGGAATTCAGAGGATCAGCTTCCAGGGCAGTGCGATGCAGCAGTTCTGCCCTGCTGAAGAATGACCCAAGGAATAATCCGTCATTCACAGTCATCCTGCTGAAGGAGCTACTGCTCACAGAAGAGCAACTCAAAGACATTTTCACATTTCAATTACAGAGCAAAGAAAGAAAGAAAAAAAACAACCAAACAAAACCAAAAGACCCCAAACCAAAACATGCTGGAGTCCATTCAGTATTAGCTCTGCTAGAAAGCAGTTCATTATCTACCTCCTAACACATGTACCAACAAATGGACAACGATGCCTGAGACACAGTGTTTCGTTTCACAGTCCATATTAGAAGGTTCATCCATCCAAACCTTCTGGCAAGTAAGAGGGAGATTAGAACAAAACTACACAGTTGGTCGACCAAGGAGATAAGTACCTAGTAACCAGATATGTCCTGATACAAATGATTCCTACCCTTCCATACTGTCTTGGTTTACTGGAAAACACTTAACACCTACACTGAAACTCTGAAAAGTAATTCATCCACTTCCACAAAAAAAAAAACAGGGATGTGTTGTGTCTGTTTTCCCAGTTTGCCCAGTATGACCAGCCCCAGCTAACCCAACCGATTCCCCGCACCAAAGTCACAGCGGTTGGTTGCTGAATGGGAGTTACTTGAATCAGAGAATGAGAGAAACCACATCTCACATTAGGCTCCGCACCATGTGCACTCCAAAGAGTTGGAAGGACAATTCCTTGCTGCGTGCTTCGATTCCCCGGAGCACCGAGCTGTTAACTCCATGTGTACACATGGAAGTAAGTCAGGAGTACTATTCTGCTCTGTACCGTGGAGAACAAGCCCTTTACACAGAGCTAGAATCCATACAACACACCAACAGAAAGTGTGTGAGGAACAGAACTGTTTTCCCAAGGGTGTTTGCTCCACACAAATCCAGCTTACACAATGTCCTCCGGTGAAATCTCCATCCCAGAATCTGGAACTCTTTTGATTCCTTATCACCCTTGTCAGCCCTAAAGTTTATTTTTAGCTACTTTGTCACATCAATGTTCTGCAACTGAAAAAGTTTCCGTCTTTCCTGATTTCCTACTGTTCTGCAGAAGAGATTAAGAGATGGAACTAAAACTGACAGACCCGTTAAAACGAGGCAGAGATCTTCTAATGGCTTTCCTTTTTATCTGACAGCTTGGATCATCTCTCATTTCAGTGGGGAATGAAGAAAACGCTCCTCAGCTTTTTACCCTCTCACTTGAGGACAGACCTTTTCTAGCCTTATGCAATAATCCCTCCTTCGAATGTCTTGCTTTCCATATTAGAAGGAGGACAGGAATGCACAGAACCTCTGTTAAAAAGCAGCCAGACTATTCCCTTCTACTCAGACTATTATTTTATTTTCAATGGAATGACAGCAGTTGTGTCTGATCTTCATACTGGAGTAGGTAGAAACTGTCAAGAAACAAAAAAAATCAGCAAACTTCTGAATAACTCCGTGTTGAAGATTGGACCTGGCTGCTGAGAAGCAATGCTTCCCAAACCCTTCCTTGAACTAACTTACTTGAGCGTGTAAAACGAGGCAGTCAGCGGAGTCTACTATGATCTTCAACAAGATCCCTTTTTAAAGGATTTTTAGAAACTTAAGAAGGCTCTGTTATGCTCTGTTATTAAAGGGTAGAAAGCAGAAGGTGGGCCTAGGCAAGCAGTTCTCAGCCACAGGAGAAATGTGAGGTCACAGAAAGCCGTGCTAGGGCTGATGCTGTTGAAAATATTCACAAAATACATAAAAATAGCACAGTAACAAAGACTGCTGGTGAGACAAAGCTGTTCAGAGCAGTAAATTAAAAGTTGACTGCAAAGAAGCTATGCAGAACGTGTTCGTATTGAGGGAAAGTGGCAGAGGTGATGCACCTGCAGGTGGGAGAGCAGTCCTCAATTTGATGTACACACTGACAGGCCTTGGACCTAGGTCCTTCGAGGAAAGAGGACCAACATCTACAGCACATTCTCTACAGGAGCAGTAGAGGCCCTGGGAGCGAGGAAGGCTCCTGGCTTCAGAGGATGAGCAGAACTGATCACTTGAACATCAGAAAACCCATATGGTCTGAGGTCCCTGCCTCTGTGAAGCTGTCTGTTAGATAGATAATTCTTCTTAAGTCATTTCTGGCTCAGATTTATGGATTTATCTTTACTTTACAAAACAAAGTAGACTGAGATACTTGTTCATGAAGAAGAGTTTTGCTTTTCAATGCATGTTCCCAATCCTTTCAGCCTGGCAGAACTTAGTCAGCTTTAATTCAAGACACAGACACCAAAAGCAGCTGCAGCAGCTGTAAACCACTGAGTTCCTCCACTCTATCTGTACACAATATGCATCTTCCTAAACACCCTTTAACACCTCCTTATTTACCATTCCCTTTTATCTGTGTCATCAAGATACCTTCATCAGCAAAGAGTTTTCTGTTCTCTTTTAGCTGACTAACCTGATCATATCGAATGAGCAAATGATCTTTGTGACACCTGGTGTGAGATACATTTACTCACTGCTGCTGTTGAGTAACCTAATAGCCAGTTTTTAGTTCTTTAACATGTATCTTGCCCATGTTCTTACTTGTCCAGCATTTAGACATTTTTTGCATGGCAGACTACACGATCCACAGAATTTTGATAAAATTACCTTCACCAACGAAACCTGTATTTTCAAGCTTTTTATATTAGCTTGTCAAGATCTATTTTCAGTAAATTCATAGGCATTCATTATAATATACTTCTCACCTTTAATTCTGGGTAAGCTGAATGCTATTCCATCATTTTTCACTTAACTGATCTCCAACTGACAAGCCCACAATTACCTGCATTGTCCTTGTTATTATTGTCAAGGATTGGCACGGGAACAGTTTTCTTGTAGCCTTCTAGAGCCCTCCATGATCAGAGAGAAATCAATATAATTAATTCAAAGTTCTCTCTGCTCTTTTATTTTTTACTTTTTAAAAAAATTTATTATTAATTTCTTATGACAATGCCCTTCTATACATATATAAAAATAACCCACTGGAACAGGTTATATAAAATAAGCACTGGAACAGGTTGCCCAGAGAGGTGGTGGATGCCCCATCCCTGGAGACGTTCAAGGCCAGGTTGGATGAGGCCCTGAGCAACCTGATCTAGTTGGGGGTGTCCCTGCTTCTTGAAGGGGGGTTGGACTAGATGACCTCTGGGGGTCCCTGCCAACTCTAGCTATTCTATGATTCTATGATTCTATGATTCTATAACCCAAGCAGCTCCATTTAACAGTCACACAAATTACTGACTAGGAGTCTGTATCACCACAGAATTTATCTGAAGAAGAGGAATATTGATCGTGAATACCCCAAAGGCAGGACACTTCTCTGGTTGTTAGGACAACCCCTTCATCTCTGTTTATTAATCAACTGGGGGATAGGAACAGTAACACGGAAAAGGAAGTGGAAATGGCTTTATCTAAGGCAATAATCTCTTCTATATGTAGAAGAAAAAAAAAAAGTAAACCAGAAAATGCCTACCAAAAATACAGTAAAATCTGCAACTGACAGCCAGGGAACTCCCAATCTAACGATAATATTTCACCTCGTGGATCTCTCCTGAACAACTCAAATCTCTGTTGAAGCTGGACATTGAGTACCTCCACTTCTCCATGTGCAAATTAGAAAAAAAAATAAAATCAGGCTTTTTCCTTGATTTGAGTGGTCCTGAGAGCTAAGAGTGAGAAGCTACACATGCACATTGCTGGTGGAAAGGTAAACAGAGACATGTCCAGAGATATTCCTGTTTAACCCCTGAGCAGTTTCTCCTCCTCCTCCACAAACCTCCCCCGAGCTCGCCCGAACGCCGCAGCGGGTAGAGAATGCAAAGGCACCGCTGGATACCCAGCACTGCGACACACTGCACTCCCCACAGGCAATGTTCAGAAAGCTTTGACAATCGTAGTGATTAGTGACTTGGATCAGAACAGGGTTAGCAGGGCAAAACACAGCAAAACACAGCACAGGCTTTCAGTGCAGAGAACTGACTGTACCTTACAGATTTTGTACAGGGATTCCTGACCGTCTCCTTCCGTATCTTTGAAATAATCATGTGCTGGAAACGTACGGTGAATATCTCGTGTAATGACACTCTCTTGAGCAGAATCCTGCAAATAAAGAGAGAAAAGAACCCCAAAATATTAGCCCAGTAACAATGTAATTATACAGCATATAAAATTCCAGTGCAGCCAACGTGGCTACATTAGATAACTGCTTCACTGACTCATCCTCTAAAAATGCTCTCAGAAGGAACTGAAAATCCTCTAGTCTCACATGCAGTAATAATTTGACAGTTTAACAAGAGCAACGTGGCATGTTTTCTGTCCTTCAGGCTTACAGTTCAAGCTTGTAACTCAGATGAAATGAGTAGTTATTCAACTTAGTTAATTGTAGGTGCATTTTTACCACAGGAAATATGCATACTGCATTTCACTGGGAGTAAAAAATAAATAAATATAGACCCCATGTCTCTTGCAAGCTCAGAGGTATTAATTTAAAATCAACCTACCATAAAACCAGTGGCACCACAAATGAGAAGGATTACTTAGAAATGTTCAAGGTTTACCAATAAGTGCTCTTTCAAAGAGCAAAACCAGAAGTACCACAGAACCACAGAATCCCTTGGGTTGGAAGAGACATTTAAGCTCATCAAGGCCAACCCCGGCCTGACCCTGCCAAGCCCACCTCTAAGACTATGTCCTTCAGCACCTCATCTATTCACCTTTCCAGTCCCTCCAGGGATGGGGACTCCACCACTGCCCTGGGCAGCCTCTTCCAATGCCTGACAACCCTTTCAGGACAGAAATTCTTCTGATGTCCAACCTCAATCTCCCCTGGGGCAGTTTGTCACCATTTCCTCCTGCCTTACCACTTGTTATCAGAGAGAAAAGACTGACTCCACCTCTCTGCACCCTTCTTGCAGGGACTTGTGGAGAGCGTGAAGGCCTCAGCCTCCTTTCTCCAGACTAAAAAGCCCCAGCTCCCTCAGTCACTCCTAGGACTTGTGCTCCAGACCCTTCCCAAGCTCCGTTGCCCTAAGAAGAACCAGAAAATGCTGTATTTTTAGGTAAATCCTTTACCATCTCCAATTCAGTTATAATTCTACACCATCTAGCACCCAGGGGTAAGTGTAGGTGCCCAAACGCGGCTTCAGATACCATTTCAGAATCCAGTATTTGGACCTTTAAAGCAAATCTCCGTGTTATAGAAAAGCTTCAAGCCCTCAGACAGCTGGTTGTAATCCTGCAGTCTCCAAAAAAAATCCTTCTTTATGGCTACTGCAGTCAGCAACCAGGGAATGCCCTGAATTTAGGTGCTTCCCTAATTCAACAGAGCCTCTGTGGTGAGAGATGCCCCCAGCACTTCCCGACTGTGGTTTTCTTTTGGGCCCACCTTGCTCCAACACCCAGGCAGATGTCACCCTGGGCTCTGTCAGGCCACCCCAGGGATGAAAACCCACCATTGTACTTCTCCATTCACTTTCAGGGCAGCTAAGAAAACAGCTGGAGTTGCAAACCTGAACATCACTGTAAATGCAAACCTCTCCTCACAGCATGCAGCTGAGTATCACTAAAAAGTTGTGGTTTTTTAAAAACCTGCATTTTTAAAAATCTAATTTTCTTCTCCTTTCCTTTGACTCTCTCAATCCTTCCTGCCAACCTATGGCTTCACCTTCCTCCACACCCCTCTCTGCACTCAGCACAAGCTTACCGTCCTTGCACACAAAAGTCCTCCTCTCCCTTCTCCCTCAAATCTCCCTCCCCAGAGTCCACAGGTGCTGTGAACCTCTGCTACCCCTACCCCAGGCAGGTACCATGCCCCAGCCTCCAGTGAGCTCCCCTGCTGCCTCCCCCTTGCTGGACAGTAACAGGACACCACCACGATCTGCAGTCTGTACACCAGGCACGCTGCTTAGTGCTAGGAAAAGCTTGCCAAGAAGAGGTGATGTTTTTATGACACTAGCTGGTGCTGCTATGAACAGGTCTGTGCCCTCTCCAGGTTACTGTCATGTTTATGACAGTAAACCTGAGAGGCTAAATAATCACCATCTTCCTCCCAGATTGGTCTGACAGTGTGACTATATTGTGGGCATTTAAGACCCACCAGTACAGCCCAGTCACTGAGTCCATTATAAAAATCTGTCACTTTAATTCTTTGGCCATATTTTAAATGAGCCAGGCATTTGGGCTCTGGAGGCCTCAGCACAAGAAGGACATGGACCTCTTGGAATAAGTCCATAGGAGGCCACGCAAGGATGATCCGAGGGCTGGAGCATCTCTCCTGTGAAGACAGGCTGAGAGTGTTGGGCTGGTTCAGCCTGGAGAAGAGGAGGTTCCAGGGAGACCTCAGAGCCCCTTCCAGTCCACGAAGGGACCCAAGGGAAAGCTGGGCAGGACTGTTTGTAATGGCACAGAGAGACAGGACGAGGGGTGATGGGTTTAAACTAGAGCAGATTTACAAAGTTGACATGATAGATGTCCAAGGTAGGACCAAAACCTGTTTGTGTAAGGGCCTAAATGCAAATTCATTTGTAATGAGTTAAAAGCAGCCTGAAGCAGAGTCTTCACTCAGCATTATTAACAACCTCTTCTAAAAATGAGAGAAAAGCAATTAAATGGACCTAAAATAAAATTTAAGCTGAAAGATAATTCCATCCTTCTCTAAAGTCAACAACTATCTGAAATATGTTAAACCCATCACCTAAGAGAAACAAGGTGATTGCTGAGTGAAGATCACTGTAGAACTACTACTTAAAATATCTTCCAAATCTCTTGGTTAGGTTTCCATCTTTTTCCATGCAGAATTTGTCGACAGAGCTGCTCTCAGGAGTACCATAGTAGATGAGCTTACAGTTAACCTCATTTAGGTTTTCAGAGGATTTTTATTCCTCTGAAAGTCATGATTAGTTAAATTATCATGAAAAAAAGCTAAGGTGAGATGGCTATCACAGCAGTCAGAGCTCTCACTTCTAATAATCATTTCTGTGCTGCCAACTCAGAGAAACAATATTCTACCGAAGAAAAGAATTATCTTCATGTGTCAACTCTGTGACAGCTGACATGCTACTCAAGAAGCTCTCTACTTGGAGTTGTCTCACTTTCAAAAGAGCCCAACTTCTGCAACTGTAGAGAGATACCAGTGCCGTGACACTGCTGCCTCAGCAAACCAGTATGATGCTGCTGAACGTGGCCGTTCGGCGCCGAAAGGCAGAGTGGCACAGAAATACAGCAGAGAAAACTCTATATACTCAATAAGTGTTAAAAAAGAATCAAGGGAACATAAGCACACTGGAAATCAAGAAATCTAGGGTGATCTATGCACATGTACATCAGGAGTTGGTTTTTAATTAAGGACAGTTGACAGACACTCCAAAAAGAACCTCTGCTCATTTGTTGTCCCAGTCATGAGCTATGGGCTGGGGAGGAGAAGAGGCTCCTGTAGGTAAAGCTTGGCTTTGTCTCAAGTATTGAGGAGAAATATGTAAGAGCCAGAGAAATCCAGTAAAGAAAGGGTCATTACACCTCAACACTGTGTTAATACGTAGATCCTTTCCCCACTTCTGGCCAAAAATCCTGAGGTGAAACCAGGCCCATGACACGCAGAAACTTCCACGGGTGGTCACCCAAGCTCTCCTTACTGCACAGCCGCCTGTGCTACTGCTGTCTGCTCAGCATGGAGAAGTGCACAACAGCTGCAATTACAGGAATTCAAGAGTCTTATCTGAATACTAAAAATACCCCAACAACAAACCAAATAAACCAGGTCACAGGTGCCTCAAACCCGGCAGTCAAACCGAGCAGTACTTCTGACCTCAATCTCCTTGTGCTCTATTTCCCTGGTTAATAATATTTCCCCATCTCAGTAGGGTGTTATGAAAATCAATTAACATCCAGAGCAATCAAACACAGTAGTGATGAGTCCTACAGAAATGCCAAAGAGGGAAATACTAACTTCATCCTCACATCCTGACCTAAATGGTAGAAAGGCAGAGGGTCACACAATTAAAATTAATAAGGGGAAGAAAACAAGCCAAAAAAAAAAAGCCTGTTCATTAGTACTATTGCTTCTGCACACAACATGGCAGAGATCCTGGGAAGAAGCCAACCCAGAACCACAGGTCTGTCTATGTGTGATCAAGGATATATCACTGTGCACATGAGCAGGCAAGTTTCATGCTGTACCAGTTAACTGACAAAGTTTTATCCCTTACAGGTCCCTTCCAACTCAGGATATTTTATGATTTTAATCTTATTTAAACTCCTTCAAGTTTGGTTGAACACATACATGTACATGTGGAAACAATGATCTATGTGTGCTGGAGACTCAGTACAAGTCCACCTTAATGGAGCCATTTAAAAGGTCTCTGAGCTGAGGCTCAAGCAGTTGATTTTGCATCAATTGTCCTGCCTGTACCAGCTCAAAATAGCCAGGATTCAAAATATCAAGGAAAGGGGAAAAAAAGGCATCAAAACGGGCTTTCAACACCTAAAATGACTGTGCCCTAGAAATGTGATGTGTCATGCTCCTTTCTCGCACGGAGAGCAGAAGCTCCCGGGCTGCCAGAGGTGCTCATCCCTTGTTTGGCCAGGGATGTACGATGTGGAAACACGCCAGCTGCTGACAGCAGGAGCCAGAGGTACCCCAATCAATTCATGCCTCTTAACCCTGAAAAGCCATAAATTCCAATATTGACTTTGTGGTCCTGTACGGATCCGCACATGGGAATATGAACAATAAATCCTCTAAAACACAACCGCAGACAGACAGCAAACACCAAGTCCCCCAAGTAACTGAGGCTGGTCTGTATGGGTCCCTCTCAGCATTTTCCAGATGTGTGATAACCCCACAAGGAGAACATGGGATCCAAGAAAATCCCTGTTCCCCACCTAGCAGAATTTGGGGGAGGGGGGCTGGAATTAATAGCTCATACTTTTAAAAATACCCAATACAAGATGTTTGCCTTATGTACAGTTCTTCTGTTGCATTTCAGTTACATATACCTTGTAGCTCAGCTCTTTTGCTAAAAATAGATTTTCTTTCAATCATCATCAGCTTTTGTGCAGCTGAGAGCACATAATACTCACAGTACTAATTACAGAGAAACAGAAACTGAGAAAAATGGGATTATTCTTTAGAGCTTTTTAACAGTTACGTATCAAGATACCTAAAGAGAACACAATATTTAGGTTAGTTCAGTAAACATAACAGTCAAGTGAACCTGGCAAGTGCTGACTCCCTTTTGGCTGTATTTATTGCTACATGGGCAAAGCCACTTTCTGGGGGCAGAAACAACAGTCCTGTCATACATGGGCAAAGCAAGAGAGCAAATCTGAGCATCCCTAGACTTCTGGTAGGTCCAGCCTGGATCTAAGTTCAGCATCAGAAGCTCTCCTCTCAGCAGTATACTGTGGACTGCTAGTACAGCTTTGCCCAAGGAAGCAGACACCTTTTATTGAATTTCCTCTTCTCAAGCTGGGTTTGACAAGGCTGCAGGCAGCTGCTCGGGCCTCAAATCCCAAAGAACTCCCATGGGAGGCCTCTCAGAAAAGCATCCAGAACATGCCTCTTTGTAGGTGGGGAACATAACATCGCCTGTCACTCCTGAATGTGCAGTTCTGTAACTGTGACAAAGCTTGTGGGACTAATCGGTCCCAGAGACCCTAACTGGACCCAGCACTGGACCAGTCACCATCCCAGCATGAACTAGTCTGTGATTCAGATGGCCATCCATGGGGAACAGTGCTCATTTTGAAAGGCTGTCGCTGTATTTCTTTCAACACCTGAAAGACCATTTCTTCCAAGCCCTGATGAAGACACGCCGACCAACTGCCTGGCAGGAAGTTTTTAACCCACCTAAGGAAGAGACGTGGAGCAGAGAATGACAACCCCAAGATTCTTAAAGACTGCACAGAAGAAAAAGGGAGCACTGAAATAATAAAGACACCTATGTAGATATTATTCTGTAGCTATAAAAAAGAAAGTGATGTGGTATCAGCTGCAGAGCTAAGGCAGAACCAGCTCAGACCTTAACAGGGTTGAGCCATCAATCACCAACAGAGCAGATGACATTTTTCTGTAAAAAAAATCACAGTGAAACTAGATCAGACACAAACCAATCAATTCTGCATACACACTCCTTCTGAAAAACAAAAAATACCCACGACCTTTGCAATCGTTGCGTTTCATTGCCCTCCCCTGTTCTCACACCCGCCCTCCCTTGTCCACTCCTGCTGCACAGCGTATTCTCCTCAGCCAGCGTATCCTTTCTGAAAGACAGTGTCAAAAGCAAAACATTTGTGCTACTGGGCAAGGGATCAACTTCTGGGTGCACCAAGTGATTTACTTTTTTTGCCATCAGCATGACATGCAATGTGCTGTCACTCCTCAATACTCACCTTGAACGCTCCTTGAGCTCCAGCACAAGATGAGGCACTCGGTACACTACCAGAAGGGGCTGGGGAGGGGGGTGGTTCCCCATATGATGGGTACGAAGGGCCACACACACATCTGTTTGTAGGTACCACAGTATTTCAGTTTCATTATGTGTGGGGCTTTATTTGGGTCATGCAACCTATAGCAGATTTATCTTAAGATTTAAGATATCCCACACTCCTTTATTAAGCTCAGGGCTTTGTCACAGGTTTGTTGGTGTTTTTAATTGCTATTACTTAGGAATGTTGGCCTCTCTAGAGAACACAAGACATATTAGGACAAGGTACCTGATCCAGGCTGCTGATCATCATTTCACTTCATTTTCCTGGCACACGTACAGACACTCATTAATGGGCAAGTGAAAAGTAATGCTCAGATTTATCCACACAGCAAGTTAATCCTGTCCAAGTGCCCTCCAGTTTGCTAATTTGTAGCGTTGGTTTCTCCTGATGTCTCTTCCCCTAAGAGACACAACTGCATTTGTGAAGTCAGAAGAAATGTTCTCAGGATTTATCAGTAATTTCCCATCCACATATTTCTGACTCTACCACCGACTCACTGGGTAATTCCCAGAAGCAAGTGGAAAGCTAACATGCTTCTAACACACACCACTAACCCCACCAGCATCGGATGGTTGTGGAGAATGCATGAGAAGCCTTACAGAAAATGGAAATGGTGGCACAGTTGAAGACTTGACTCCTATTTTACCCATCTTAACTGAGAGCACTACAAAACTTTTAAACAAGTGCCTAGAAATCTTTATTATAAGCATAAAAAAGTACAGTTTCTGCTTAAAAAAAACCCCAAATCCTTAAAAAGCAAACTTTTCTAAAAACCTGGGGTTTAAAAGAGGGGTTTCCTCAGTGATGCTGACCAAGCAGATGTCTGTCTAATCGGCATTTCATTCAACGCAGCTTTACAAATTCTGAAACAAAACCTACTTTTGGCAGTCAAAGATGATGTGATCAATGTAACTGCTCCATTTGAGGTTTTAAACCAGATGTTGCTTTCCAGATTTGCTGGCCTTTCCCTTTGCATGTGGAGCAACTTGAGGTCAAAGAAAGCCTCAGGACAGAGTCAAGGGGTGCGCAGGGCCTCCCAGCACCTCTACCTACCCTTCAGCAGCTGCATCAGGGCTGCGAGCGACATGTCAGAGGAAAGGAAGTGTAACTGGTTTGGTGATGCTGATTTTTAACAGGGAGGAAATCCCTCACATGACTATTCAGATAGAGATCTGCCAATGCATCGATTTTAAAAACCTTCTTGAGCTCATAAGGTGAAGGTTACAGACCTGTAATTGCCCCTCCGTGCTCAGGGCTGGTGAGGTCCCACCTGGAGTCCTGTGTTCAGGTCTGGGCCCCTCGCTAGAGGAAAGACATTGGGGTGCTGAAGCATGTCCAGTGAAGGGTGACCAGTGAGGGGACTGGAGAATAAATGTTATGGGGCGCGGCTGAGGGAACTGAGGGTGTTTAGCCTGGAGAAGAGCAGGCTCAGGGGAGACCTAATTGCTCTCTACAACCCCCTGAAAGGAGGCTGGGGAGAGGCAGGGACTGACCTTTCTTCTTCAGTGACAAGTGACAGGACAAGAGGAAACAGCATCAAGTTATTCCAGGGACAGTTAGATTGGATATTAGGAAAAACTGCTTCCAGGGAGGGTTGCCAGGCCTTGGAACAGGCTGCCTAGGGTGGTGGTGGAGTCTCCATCCCTGGAAGGATTTAAAAGGCGGTTGGATGTGGTGCTGAGGGACAGGGTTTAGTAGTGGATGGCAGGTTAGGGTGATGGTTGGACTTGGTGATCTAAAGGGTCACCTCTAACCAAGCCAATTCTGTGATTTTACCATTTCTTCCAAAAGGAAACATCTGACCCTCATTTTGTTAAACAGTGGAGTTCTGCCAACAACCCAGACAGAAATATTTCATCAAGACCTACGGTCAGCTGTAATGTTTACAGTAAGAAAAAAATACCAGCTCTGTTACCTCCTGGATCTGCTCCTTGACAACAGCGACATAATCCAAGCAATCATTTGATATCCTGGATGCTTTCATTTTAGAACTTGCTATGACAACACCACCTTTGTATTTTCTTCACTCTGAAGGCACCCTGTATTTTGAAAGCACATACTTTCTTGAAACACTCATCTTCCAGAACTATTAAGATCAACAAGCCCATTATAATCTTCTCTAGTCTGTAAATATGAATTCCAAAATCTGGTGGGTTTGTTGACTTGACAACCCTTTCCATCACTCAGCATCTGCATCAGGCTACAAGACCAAGGACTCTGGATCTTGTCCAGATCAAACTCACTTTTCAACAAGACTTTACTCCAGCCACAGGAAACAGTGCATTGCAGAAGATGAAGGCCAGCCCGACCGCTACAGAAAAGGACAGAAATACAAGCACAAGGTTTTCATTCCTGGCTCTGTCACAACCTAAATTAACTGTGGAGATACTGAATAGTGTGTATTTCTTAGCACCAAGTCCTTCATTTGTAAATCTAGAGTGGTGATATCCAAAAGTTCACAATTAATGAGGGTCAAGCATTTTATACCTCACGTAGAAGTAATTGTGGAGGTGGCAATATATCATACTAAAAGGACAAAGCTACGTAAGGCTCAAGATTCACTGCCCACAAAGTTTTAGTCTACTTTGTTGCTGTTTCTTCTTAGGAAAATTTGGGGAAAAATGGTTCTGTTCATCAACAATCTGGACAACACCTGATGTGTGTTTCCTCACTGCTGATCCTTCAGAGTTTAGGAGACATTGAAGACAGATGGTGAAACCACAGTCTGTCCAGGTCTCTGCTAAGCAACTGCCATCACTACAGGTTGCACGGGCTCCGAATGCAGCTCTGGACTTTGCTGCAAGATGAGCTGTAGACTAAGCAGTTCAGATGTTGATATAGTGAAACCACAGATCTCCTTTCCTCAAATCTCTTCCCAGTTACAAGGAGGGAATGCAGCCCAACGGGACTGTCTCCTAACCGCACCACACATAGCTACAAGTAGGTGTCAGTAGGTGCTGCCTAGGCTCAGAAGGAGCTGTCATCATCTGAGCTAATTACTAGAAGTCTTCAATACAATTTCAGATGAACTGGTGAGGAAAAATACTGGAAGGAAAAGAATCACAAATATCTGAGATGGGAATAGACCTCTGCAGGCCCAACATACCTGCTGAACCTAGAGCTGCTTGCCTGGGACCATGTCCAGACAGCTTCTGAATGTCTCACAGGGCAAAGACTCCAGAGCCTTCCTGTGCAGACCGTGCCAATTTCTCGCTGCAAAAGTTTCTCCTCACGTTCAGGCAGAGCCTTCTGCATGCCTGCTGCCTCTGCTTCTGTCCCTGAGCACCACAGAGAAGACCCTGGCTCTGCCTTCTTTACAGCCTCCCAGCAGGTATTCAAACACATCAGTGAGGTTCTGGAGCCCTCTCCGCTCCAGGCTGAGCACTCCAGCACTCTCAGTCCTTCCTCTCTGGAGAGATGCTCCAACCTCTTCACCTTCCCGGTGGCCCTTTGCCGGACCTCTCTCTCCTAGTGGGGAGACCAGAACCAGACCCAGTGCCCCAGGTGTGGCCTCACCAGCGCTGGGCAGAAGGGAAGGATCCCTTCCCTTGACCTGCTGGCAAACCTCCTAACACTGGAGGATGATGCCATCGGCCTTCACCACAGCCTGGGCCCAAGGCTGGCTCATGTTCCACTCGGTGTCCTCCAGGCCCTCAGGTCCTTTCCTGCAAAGCTCATTCTCACTCATGAGTTCTAGGGTGTGAGAACCCAGCGTGTCCACCAGCTCATTCTAACCCTGTCACCTGTTCTCAAGCAAAACCACCATTTCCAGGTTGGAGAACTTTCTGAATTCAGTGTGAACCCTGTGTACCTCTCAGCCCAGCTGGCAAAGGGCAGGCCACGCTGTGGAGCTCTGCCTGCACCAAAACCAGCTCAATTTTTGCCTCTGTGTATTGTTCTAGTTTATTCCTATTGTTCAAAAACTGAAATTCTCTTTCGATTCAGTGCCTCCTAAGATTCAGATCAATACATACTGCCATCAGAAACTCTATATCTGGTCACATCTGGGTCATAACAATAAAGATCAGACAGTGCAAAGGCAGCACAGTGCACTAAGATAACCCCTCCTTAGTCTCAAACATTATCAGTTTTATGCATCCTACTTTTTCATGTATCCGAGCATTACTCAAGCACTTTGTCCAGGCACTGTGGAGGAATAAGCAGATTGCAGGGATACTTCAGCTGTTCACTATGTCCACCTCTAATGCTTCAATTTAGATTATTCTAATTATGATGGGCAGTTTATAAATAGAACTATTACTTCACAATGAACTCTCACAGTCTCTTCATTTTCAGCAGCAACATGTAAAGAAAATTTCTGTCAACACCTATGCACACACTCTCCACAGCAAAACAAAAGTGAATCTGTTTAAATATGCTAATTCTAAGTGAGCCAACACCATCCTTCTTGGCACCTCTCACATTTACACCAATCAGCAATGCAAGCAGAACTGATGATCCCCCATTCCATAAGAAACAAGGAACAGCCATGAAACACAGCAAAATGGACACTTTCACCATCGTAAGATGCAATTCACTCAGTTCAGTACAAACCCTCGGGCCCAGAAGAATGAAACAGGTAAAATGATGAAATGAAAACAAACCACAAAGAGATATTAAGCCTTTCATATAAAGGGAATTATGGAAAAAAATACCATGAGACAGCACTTCTTTTTAATGCTACAGAAGCACCTTCCACACATTTGGCCTTGTGTAATGTGGCTGGGTTATATTAATCAGCCATGTTAGGGTCTACATTAACAGCCAGCAACCACTTAACATTTAAGTAAATATAAAACAGTGAAAAAGAAAAGCACCACAGCTGGATGAAAGTCAACTGTATTTTCACACAGTATTTTTCAATGGTCACCATCAATGAACCACGATCTTGTAATCTAGGGGGTTTGCTTACCACGTTACCAGCTCATTACATTTAACACAAAGAAAATTCCTTCCTGTGTTTTATATAAGGTTGCTTACACACACAGGTAACTCTCACACGAGTTCTACTGTGAAGTCTGCCAAGACCAAACACCCAAAGACTTCACAGATGTGATTACAACAGGCTGGTCTACAGCACAACAGGAAAAAAGCTCAATGAGAGTCAATGGGCAATGAGCAGGGACGAAGCACGGAGCAGGGAAAGAAGCTGAAGCAGGAGAGAGGGAAAGAGAGTTAATCAGAAGGGACAGAAATGAAGACAAGAAGAGGTGGTGAAATGGAGATGACCAAGAAATAAACAAGGATAAAGGATGGCAGAGAAGAGGAAATGCCAGATAGATTGTATTTAGTTCTTGCTGACTCGTAAAAGGAAGCCATAAATCAAATGTCTTATCTTCATTTAAATCGATGAAACTCAGTTTGAAAGAAAATCCGGATCAGTTTAATACTATGCAGGGCTGTGGCACTTTATAAAAGCCAGTTACAGCTATTTGATAGGTGAGAAGAGGCATTTCCTTTTTCCATATTATAAACACATACTGGACTATTAAAACAGTCCTACTGCTTTCCAGAATCTTTAAACTCCTTCCTACAAGACACAGCTAATGGAGACTAAAATTCAAACTTCTTAAAGTTGCTTATCTACTTTGGATTTCTTGCAGTGGGCACTGGCTTTTTTGGATACTGCTGCCCACTTCTGGCCCTAGCTAGGAAGCAAGTCCAAAGAAACCATCTCTGCCCTGGATACACAGAGGTATTAGTGAAAAGAAGGCAGATCACAAACACTCGCCCTTGTTTCCATCACTCTCTCCCACAAGCACTACTGCATCCAGTACAATACTTCGCTGTCGCGTTTCCTAATAGACACTTTCAGGCCTCCTTTGGTTCTAATTTGAGATTCCTTATCTCTCTGTCCTCAGCTCTCTTGTGCTTAACCCACAGGGATTTAACAGTGTATCTGCCCCTTTTACCACCACCACCATCGTTAACTTGCAAATTGAAGGAGATATCAATCAGAGAATCTACTTTAAAAGTGGTAAAAGGATGTCAGAGATCACTGCAAATTAGATAGCTTCTTATTACATCTGAATCTACATTTCTTTAAAATCACACATCCATTTATACATCCATTTCCATCCATTTATACATAGCATCAATATTTCCATGTAGGTAACTTAGGAGTTGTATACTGTTTATACTTTTTCTGCTTTCAGAGGGTATTCCTTCTGGAGTACTTTGTAGCCTTTAGGTACCTAGAGGTTTACAGACTAATAGCCTATAGTATTTCAGATCCCTTGGCTTATAATGATGAGATCCATCCAAGTTTTAGAGTGTTAAACGTGGAAAGCTCAATCTAGAGGATAAAAGCAATATATTATGCTCTTTTTTTTTTTTCCAAACTGCTTTTTAGTACTGTTTTAAAACTAAACACCATATAGGTTGATAAGAACATGTGTGCCATCATCACTTTCAAGGAGCACACACTTAAATAAGTCCTGAAGTCACATGTTTCTCAAACACATTCTTCACCCAGCGGCAAAGTTAAGGAATAAACTGTAAGGACAAAACTATTTTACAGAAGTTACTCTTATTGCTGACAACTGTAAATAAGTCAATGCCAAAAATGTACCAACAAACATGACAGCTAACACCTTTTCCTTGAAACGTGATGTGCATCTTAACACAGACACCACCAACCAACCCAATGTCCCAGATCTGTGACAGCTGGACTCCTCTCACATGGAACACGGCAAAGTGGCTGAACTTTGGCTGAAAAGTGACAAAGTGGCTGAACTATGTCTGGAAGAACCAAACTGCAGGCACACCCGATCTAGCAATCCATCTAAACGACGCCGGTCTTACACGAACCAGACTAATTAGCTGAACAGGCAGGCCCAAGGTTGATCAGGGCATTAGCGATGGTGAAGCTTACCAGCACTTTCACCTTCCCAAGATCAAGACTGAAAACTAAATTTGCTGTCACAGGAAAGTGGGTTACAGGCTCTCTCGGAGAGATTAAGCAGAGGGAACAGATTAGCGTCCCGCTATATAAATGTCTGTCATGATGGAATAGAAAAGATGGAAAACACTGAAAATACATAAAACCAGATCTGACTCTAACAGAGTATGGCCCAAATTTTTCCATTAAGTACCTGCAGCTTTCTCTGCACAGAATCAGTCAGTGAGCATAAACACAGATTATTGCTATTTCTAGGCAAACCAAAAATGCACGTCCAGGAAACACCTGGAGTCTCTCACTCCGCCATCCCGCTCAGTGCTCGTCTACGTGACAGCTGCCATCTTCCATGGGTCTCTCTTAATCAAAACACATTTTATCTCCAAAGATGGCAGAAGTATTTGACTTGACATGTAATTTCTGGCAAAGCTACCAGAAAAGTATGGTATCCTATCAATAATGACAATTTAAATTAAAAAATTACAATAGAGGCAGGCATTCATTTCATACTCATTTAATAGATGATTCTAACTTTATCACTGAGAAAGCATCTAACTTTTTTTTAACCCCACTAAATCTCTCTGAACATTGTTGGTCTTAAAAAGATGCAGTGTGACCGTGGCTCCATCAGCACTTAACAACATTAAAGTTCACAGCTCGCTATTTTTAGTTCAGCTTTGCTTTGTGTCATAGGAAAGAGAAGAAAATATAGAAGTTCAGCCTGAACACAGATTTTAAAATTATCTCTACAGTTTTCCTACAGCTAAATTCGCTGTTTCAATGCAAGCAGTAGAAAAATGATCTCTAAGTTCTGCCTAATCCGAGCAGCAGTGGCAGCTACAAATCAAAAAAGGGAAATTTAAGTGATATGAAAATTAAAAAGTGTGATGAAGGGAAGGTTCCAGGTTTTAAAACCCCAGGGATTTACCGAATCTTTTCAGTCATGTTACACTGCTTCTTGTCCTTCTCTTGTGAGGACAAGCTGAGAGAGTTGGGCTTGTTCAGCCTGGAGAAGAGAAGGCTGTGGGGGGACCTTATAGCAGCCTTCCAGTCCCTGAAAGGTGCCTGTAAGAAAGCTGGGGAAGAACTGTTCCCTGTGGCATGGAGAGATAGGACAGGGGGTGATGGTTTTAAACTAGAAAAGGGGATATTTAGGCTGGATAATGGGAAAAAATTCTTCACTTTGAGAGTGGTAAATCACTGGCCCAAGTTGCCCAAAGAGGTGGTGGAGGCCCCATCCTTGTACACATTCAAGGTCAGGCTTGATGGGGCTCTGAGCAACCTGCTCTAGTGAAGATGTCCCTGCTCACTGCAGGGGTTGGACTGGATGGCCCTGGAAGGTCCCTTTGAACCTAACACATTCTAGGATCCTACTTTTAAAGAGTTCATCACAAATCAAAGCAGTGGGGAGAGAGAAGAAAGGTCACACCATACATTCAGTGCTCCACATTTCAGCCTCAGTGCTGACTTAAGCCCTGAAGATGGTACGTGGTGTTTCCACCTTTCCTGAGGTAACACACAGAAGACTTGCTGTTTCATGATATCTAGGGAGATGTGTCGACTCAGCATATTTCCCAGGTCACCCAATGATTATCCCTTCTCCATGAAGCACATTTTAGGTGGGGCTATGAAGAGGAAGAAAACAACCCATCATGGTACAGCCATGAACCAAACCTTTGGTTTGTACGAAGGAGGACTGCAGTCCGATGGCGCTGGGTGGCCCTAGTTCTCAGGCCCATCATTTACAACCAATCTGCATTTTAGACTGTAATTGCATTGGTGAGAAAATACAACTCTTTGTAACAACAAGTCAATCGGGATTTAACAAGAGGAAAAGACACATCACCAAATCAAATATTCCCTTTCCAGGCTACCTGTTAAATCAGGCATTTGTGCTCCTGGGCACAGAACTTCCGTTACTCCTCCCTGATCCACCCTCTCTTGCTGTGTCTCCTCTAACACAGAGCCCCCAAAGCCCAATGTACACAATGCTAACTTAACAGAAGGGTTCGTCATTCCACTCACAAATCACACGATCGCCCATCACTCTTAGTCATCCCAGATATGTCACATACTGCAGCCTGGCAGAGGACATACATAATGCATAAAACTTCAAGCTAAACAGCTCTCACTGAGGACTGGTTTTCCCAGTGCACCATTCCAAGAAAGCAAGATAAAGGGCAATACATTAAATGTGTAGAGGGGTCTTTTATTTGTCTTTGAAACTATTCGTTATGAACAACTGCTCCCAGAGCAGAGCTCATCAATAATGGAAGGAACGACAGGAGGAACCTTGCAAGGGAAAATAAACAGTATTGAAGAAAAGCTCTGAGGGAAAATAAGGAAGCAAACGCTCACACACTACGCTGCTTTGGGGGGTATTCCCACCCGGCACCGGCGCTGCCCGGATCAACGGCAGGAAACCAGGCACGGTGCTCAGAGTTGGGAGAGGTCTCCTATCGTCAGGAAATAACACTCAACTGACAACCAGCATGAAGATGTTATGTTCAGAGTACACTGAACACAGACACACATTTTTATGAAGACTGAGGCACATTCCAGCTAAACATGAGCTGGCAGTGTGCCCAGGGAGCCAAGAAAGCCCACGGCATCCTGGCTTATATCAGGAAAGGTGTCAGGTAGCACCAGGGAAGTGGTTGCCCCTCCGTGCTCAGGGCCGGTGAGGCCCCAACTGGAGAGCTGTATTCAGGTCTGGGCCTGAGGGAACTGGGGGTGTTTAGCCTGGAGAAGAGCAGGCTCAGAGGAGACCTAATTGCTCTCTACAACCCCCTGAAAGGAGGCTGGGGAGAGGCAGGGGCTCACCTTTCTTCCTCAGTGACAAGTGACAGGACAAGAGGAAACAGCGTCAAGTTATTCCAGGGACAGTTAGATTGGATATTAGGAAAAACTGCTTCCAGGGAGGGTTTCCAGGCCTTGGAACAGGCTGCCTAGGGAGGTGGTGGAGTCTCCATCCCTGGAGGGATCTAAAAGGTGTTTGGATGTGGTGCTGAGGGTCAGGGTTTAGTAGTGGATGGCAGGTTAGGGTGATGGTTGGACTTGGTGATCTAAAGGGTCACTTCCAACCAAGCCAATTCTGTGATTCTATGATTATTCTTATTGCAGGTGCAAAGTAAATGCCCCTTTTAACAGTCATTTTCACACTTATTTCCCACTGGATTACCTAGAAACACACCAGTGATATTGTGGAGCTGTTTTTTGAGATGACAAGCATGTTTTTCTGGATCCTTAAAAAAAGAAAACAGCAAAACCAAACCAAACAAACCCTGAGGTATTTAACTGCTAATTTGTAGGCCACTAATTCTCCATGCTTCGTTAGGCTTACTACTCTATTTTACAGCTGGCTCCCAGAGAGGGGAGGAAAGAATCTCTTCCAAACAGGCGGGAAACAATTACATCCCGCGCACGGTGAGCACGTTACTGCCCATCACTGCTAGAAGGGAGGGCGGGAGACCAGTTGGGGTTTACTCCAGACAGTGAACATAAGATGGAAGTTAAGAGAGTTCTTGGACATCAGAATTGTCTGAAAGTTGCCTTTTAATAAGCTTTTAACACCAAGGGACGGCTGAAGTCACTGGCTGGGGTCTGTGACTTCTTTTCAGCAACAGCCCTCAAGGGATGCGCGCATCACGAAAAGTAATCTTTCACTTGATAATGATGTCACTGCTGTTATGGAACAAGCTGCATCTCCAGGCTGCACCACCTCTCACAAAAACTAGGGCCAGTGACTTGTAGAAGCACATTTTGTATTTCAGAACTCATTTTTGTGAGGCCAAGCAATGGCGATTTAGCCTTAAGAGATCAAAATCCTGTCTGAAATTAAGGGGGTCAAATACATCAAGCAACACTTCGAGTCAAAGGACAAGTCAACCTCCGCCTCAACCAGCCATCCACCCCTCAAATGCATCATAGCCCATAGTCATCACCCTGCCTGTGCCCCAAGGATGCTGCAGTCCTGTGCTGCTCCTGCCTTTGGCGAAGCATCCAACACACACCCTTAGGCCAGCACGAGCACTTATCTGATCATATGCTGAACTAATCTAGGCCAGAGCTACCCCAGAGGAAAATATATCATTAATTTCCATGTGGGTCAGCTCCCTGACAGCCCTTCCTGGCTGCTCACGTGAGCTGCGGTGGCAGTGGAAAAGCAGCAGAGGTAGGAACGGTCAGCCGGGGGAGGAGAGAGGTCAGGGCTGCTGGAGTTATCAAGGAACTCTCTGTCCATCAGCAGCTCTGTGCCACATGGTATTTAATGTTGAAATGACCCTTTGCACAGAAGTTGTTCCCCAAAACGAGTGCTCAGGCAGGGCTCAGCACCATTCATTGATACCTGATCTCCCGACGACCTGTGTATCGGGTGCACGCATTCTATCGCCTCAAAATAAAAACAAAAATAAAACTAAATAAAACTAAAATAAAACTAAACTCCAAAGAACTGCCCCTTAGGAAGCATGGTGAGAATGGACATCTCTAGATGACAAAGAGATGGGGTCTGCTGGCTCCTGGCAGCTAATTACATCTATTAAGGGTTGGTAACAAGTTTTTGTGCCTCCTACCTTCACCCAGTGCTCCCTGTAACAACTCCTCTTCCAGTGGTTAGCTCTGCTCAAGCTGTCTGCACCTCAGCAAGCAGTGCTGATTTATTTGTTTCCTTCAAATGTCTTTCAGTATCATCTCAGACTGGTATTTCTAGTGGATTTCTAAACATAGTGCTAACATACTGCGGTATTTCTTAATTCTGAAAAGGCACTGAAACCCAGACACTTGAAGATTAAAAATAAAAAAATAGGACATGGTAACCAGTCAGGCACCATCAAGGTCCAAACCTGGTCCAAATGCTCCACTGCCAGGTAACCACAGCCAGAAACAGACAGTTGGCTACAAAGAAATGGAACCCAGCCAAACTCATTTGGTATGAAACCACACAAAAGGAGAGGGCAATACACTGTGAGAGAACTGGATTTCAAACCTCCTGTGTTTTCCGTGAAAGACGTACGGTGCTGACAGCACAGATGGCACCGACTCAGTCCTAATCAAAACTAATGAAGCCTAACTTGATACACAACCCTGCAATGAGCACAAAGTATTTTTGTTTTCCCATCCATTCGAAAGCTATCACGCAGCGATGAAATCGTTACGGCGGCACATCACATGCACAACGCATCCTCACAGAGGCAGCATCTCGTGAACACCTGAGAAAGTTGGGGAGCAAATGATGAAATGGAGCAAATGAAATGAAAATGAAATGAAAGGAGCAAATGAGGAAATATGGAGCGGTAAGGGAGTTGTAGGAATTGTAGGTGGCTTTCCTGTCCCAGTATAAAGTTGAATTGGTATCACATAGGACTAACTGTTAATGGAAGAAGTCTCGTTTGATTTTGTTATTTGTTAAAAGAGACTTCACAAGTCAACACACTTAAAAAACCCACCCCACTCATTAGCATTTAAATTCATCTACTGCACATACCCAGCACAAATCAATGTCATGAAGGAGATGACATTTCACTCGAGTGGAGCTACAGCATTAAAATCTTCATGCTTGGGGGTCAGAGGGAAAGGAGAAAAACACATGGAGTAACTGAGCAGACTGAACTCTGTCTGCACCCCTGTGTCGGTGCGACGTGCCACTCACAGGCAACCAGCTTGTACTTTTATAAGAATCATAGAATCACAGAATGATTAGGGTTAGAAGCGATTCCCAGAGGTCATCTAGTCCAACCCCCTCTACAAGAAGCAGGGACACCCCCCAACTAGATCAGGTTGCTTTTTTTATTGATTTGCCTTTATTTCTTCTTAAAACAAAAATGGCCAATACTTCGTTACAAACAATAATAACTACTCTCATGATGACAGAATTAGCGTATGGCTTATGGTCAAAAACCAAATCAACACCAAAACCCACAGCAGACTTCAACTGTCACTAAGAGGAAGGAAAAGGATTCACACCTGGCACAGGCTGCGCACGGTGCGTCGCGCCTCCATCTTGATTTCTGGTCAGCACCGTGTCTGGGGTCTACGTTACACCATGGAGATGTGGCTGTCCTGCTCGACGCACTGCGGGGAGGAGAGGGAGCCTCCACACACACCGTAGCACAGCCGCTGGGCTCGGCACCCGGCCAGCACTTGTGAGAGCAAGAGTAACGGGAAGCTAAGGTAGGTTTGCTCAGACAACATAACTCAATGTAATCTCTCCTTCTTCTGCCCTTTCACAGACTCCATGCCAGCCCCACACCTGGAATCTGAGCGGTGCGACTTGCACCGCTTTGCTACCAAGCGGCACTTGCAGCTTGTGACAGGGATGCCTTCAAACTCAGCATCAACCACACGTATCCAGGTTACACACTGACAGAACAATGTTCCACCTGGCCGTGGTGTAAAAGAGGAAAACAGCAAAACCACTTTGTGAGGAAAGCACAAAAATTAGTGACTTTCTAAAGCTCTGCCCCACTGAGCTCCTCCTGTGCAAAAGAGCAGGCATGAGAAACATGGTCCAAGGGGTACCACTAACAGAACCGAAACTTCCCCTGTTAGTGTTTGTATTCATTACTTTCATAAACATATATTAGGCCTTGCAATTAAAATTCCGTGTGCCTGAGTTGCCATGGCAGCACAACTTCCAGAGCACAAGAAACGCTCCCAGCTCCACTACGACCCGCGCTATGAGGCGGAGAGGAAGGCTGGGTCTGCAAGGTCTGCAGGGCGATGGGTGGAGGCACGGCAGAAATCAAGGTGGGGGTGGGAGGTGTACAGAAAAAGACATTTGCTGTTTAGAAAATGCTGTAATTGCTACTGAGTGAGACTTTCCATCTCTGGGGTGGCTGCAGAGGAATGTGAATCCTGAATAATAATAATAATAATAATAATAATAATAATAATAATAATAATAATAATAATAATAATAATAATAATAATATAATTGTCATCTCAGTCCCCTGCTGGCTGAAAACAATCCCGACAGACTATGTGAGCAGCGCTCCCCTCGGGCGGCTCGGCCGGAGCTATAAATAGTGCCTGCCGCCATCTGCCATGCTATTCCTGTGCCGCCGGCGCTGCTGGCGCAGGGCGCGCGCCGCACTGCCAGGCCCGCAGCTGGGGAGACGGCAGCCACACAGCATCCAAGGGCAAGGCAGAGAGCTCGGGGTGAGGGACGACCACGGCAGCGTCGTAATTAGCTGCTGGTTTGATAGTCCTTGCTCTGAAGAAATGGGATGGATGCCTAGAGAACCTTTAGAAGAATAATTAGTAATGGATCCGGCCTGCGGGCGCTGTCCTTACAGTAACATCCAGACACAGCCTCTCATGACACCATTTTTGCTTTCAGTTTCACAGAAATTGGTAATAGATAAAAATAAACCTCCCATATCAACTGCAGGAGCCAAAAATAATCCAGCCAGGGAGCCACATCGAACCTGGAGCGCGAGTCAGTGCCAAGGTTGTGGAGCGAGTCGAGACCTGAGGGTCTGCTCCTTGCTCCTGCCCACTGTCACCGACCGCTGTGCAGTGCACCCCGTAGCGCTGGCTCAAGACCACAGGCCCATGAGAAAGCCCTTTCTGCCTTCCCGTGTCTCCCAGGACGCTCGGATTCTCGGAAGCCATCGCTGCCCTGCCTGTGGCTGCACCCCCTTCACGGATACCCCCCAACGTGAGCCCTGTGAGCACACACGACCGCCCGATTCCACCACAGAACAGACTGCAATGAAGCTGACTACAAATTACTGCCTGGCACTGCCAAATAATGTTGCTAATTTGGGAAAAAGACACGGTATTTGATTTTTCCCTGATTTAAATCCTCTGAGGCTTGGTTCTGCTCTTAGTGTGGCCAGAAGCAGAACTGTTGTGAAGTAACAGCTATCTCTGCATACAGGTTTTGTCATCACTACCCAGAAGTTATCTAAAAATCAGCAATGTTTCTCTTCCATTTATAAATCTACAATCCAGACCCAGAGAACTGCTAACTCTGTACTCTGCGCCTGTGACACCGTATCTCGGACCCTGTGTGACCCCGTGTCAAGCCCATCTGTGCAAGCAACGTGTCAACAGTGCACGGGGACTGCTGCAGAGGTCCACCAAGATGGTCTGAGGGATGAAGAGCATGACCTGAAGCAAGGGCAGGACTGCCTGGGTTCACCTATGGAGGAGATGCCACCTGTGGTTCTGTCCAGAGGGACCTTGCAGGGAAGATGAAGGCAGATGACACCTACATCTTTCTGATTTTCTATGTTCTATACTTGTAAAACCCCAACATCATTCAAGCTAAGAACTTTTTTCCCTTGCATTTAAGACACAGGTTGTTTGTATCAGTGCACTGATCTCTTAATGCAGGAAATTGTATTTTTCTCTCATTTTTATAAAAATATGGTTTGACATAAACCATAATTGCCTAAAGCCTTTTCATTTAGAAAAAGTAACATAAAGGGATAACCTTGTTTTGTTTCCTATATCAAGATCTTTGATGAGTTAATTTTATAGCCTGTGCATGAATGTCTGCAGCATTGCTCAAATTCACTTTTTATGTGTTCTGCCATCAAATCAAGCAAAACTGTTCCTAATATTTTCCTAAAACCTCATGTTAATTGTACCATTCTGTGATAATGCATCATTAGCTCAATCTAGCCTGTGGCCTCCCAGCTTTTGGGGATCTCTCTAGTTCTAAAGAAAATCCACATTTCCACTACCTATAAAATCTAAGAGGCAGAATGCTACTGGGGACTGGAGCGTCAGATCTCTCTACACTGGGACTTCTGTGCCAGGTAAGATGCAGTGAGTTACCAGCTCAGAAATTAGAGTTAGTGCTCATCTTCGTGAGTGTAAGAGTAATGAATGACAGCTTGCTTACCCCTCTTTTCCTTTGAGATGGGCTCTATACACATATGCTCACACTGTGTGCTAATGGGACACCAGGAAGGAGGTGCATCAGCAAACAGGTCACCCAGAGCACATTCAGAACCACCTCCCAGAAGCCTCTAAGACTTTGTTAGACCAGAATCACACAGAATCACAGACTGTTTAGGAGTTGGAAGGGACCTGCCAACACAGGATCACCAAGGGCAGGTCACACAGGATGGCCTCCGGTTGGGTTTGGGATCTCTCTGGAGAAGGAGACTCCTCAACCCCTCCCCAACCTCAGGCTGTCCAAGTGCTCCATCACCCACAGAGGAAAGACTTTTTTCCTCGTGTTGGGATGGGCCTTTCTGTGTTCCAGTTTGTGCCTGTTGCCGCTTGTCCTGTCAGTGGGCACCACTGAGAAGAGTCTGGCCCCTTCCTCTAGACACCCACCCTTTAGATATTGATGGGATCCCCTCTCAGTCTTCTCTCCAGTCCCTGGTCTCTTAGCCTTCCCTCACACCAGAGATGCTCCAGTCCCTCACCATCCTCATACTCTCTGCTGGACTTTATCCAGTAGTTCCCTGTCTTGAACTGGGGAGCCCAACACGCACTGGACACAAGACCAAACTGGAGCTGCCTCAATTTAGTGGTAGTGACAGTCCTGCTCCAAAAGAAAGGCTTGACCAGGTGACCCCTAGACACACCTTCCCCACGACTGACTGTGCCTCCTGGACAGACACTTATCCCATCTCTTCTATTTAGGACCTGCTGTAAGGATCAGAGTTCTCCAAGAATACTTGGAGAAGGGAAAAAGCAATCAAGGATCTCACTCAGGAATCTGGCTCCTAACTTGGGTTGAAAGTCACCTGCTGGGGCGTGAACTGGTCCCAGCTCAGCTCTCTGGGTCAGGAGGATGGTGCCTGGGGATGAATCTGTTATTTTTTCTGCCAAGAGCTGCCAGGAGGGATCTTCCAAAGCCTTCATACTGCCATTGGGGGAACATCCACGAAGCCTGCAAAGGAGTTTAGCCGGCGAGTGGAGTGAGGTCCCTAGCGAGTGGCAGTCGCTTTAGTATCTACAGAGCAAGTCAGTAGGAGGGAGGTAGCAAATATTCACCTTGGCTTTTTACACAGTAATCTTCCTGACACGGTAATCTCGAGCATACTCTAACCCACGTACTCTTGACTCGTGACACTTTAAATATCCACTCTGGCTTCACAAGGGAATTTGCCTCGGCAGCAGAGCCCGTGACACAGGCACATTCAATCCCTCTTCCGCGGCAGCTGGAATGAGGATTTCTCACAAGTGACTCTCTCAATGATTTGGTTTCAATTAGATGTTCAGACTGCCAAATTGGATAAAACACATCTCTTGTAAAACTTTCATCTCGTCCCTGAAAAGATAAATCCACCTACCTGAACAAGCAAAAAAATAGAAACCCAAAGCACAGAATAGCTTCCTTCTAAGCACAGAGAAAAATACTAATCCATGGAAAAGTTGAGGTATGATCAACACCACTGAAAAAAACTCCTACCAATACAGAAATATACAACCAAATTCTGCCATCTGAGCACTGTCTGACTAAATTAGACTCACTGAGCTGTTGGGGTTGGAAGGGACCATGGGACGTCACCTAGTCCAAGCCTTGCTTGCAGGAGCAGCAGCTGCAGGGGGTTGCTCAGGGCCACAGTCAGTCAGCGCATCTCCTGGTATGGAGCAACCTCTGCAGGGAGCCTCTTCCAGTGTTTCACAACACTCATGGGAAAAAGGTTTTTCTTCCCATCAAACACAGCACCCTGTGCTTGAGTTTGCACCTGTGCCTTCATCTTGTCACTGCATAACACCACATCAGCCTCCGCCTTCTTTAACACTCCCTGCACCAGGTATCTGTACCCGTGGGTGAGATGCCCCCAGAGCCTTCTTTTCCTCAGAGTAAATAATCCCAGGTCTCAACCTCTCCTTGGAAGACAGATGCTTCAAGCCCTTAACTCTCTTCATGGCTCCGTGCAGGACTCAACATCAACCCGCTTACATGACTCTTCACAGAACCACGACGTTGGAAAGACCTTTAAGATCAAGTCCAACCGCCCCTGTCCTCTCCTAAACCATCTCCCTGTCTGTGAAATACACCCAGGGGTGGGGACTCACCAGCTCCATGGGCAGCCTGTGTCACATCCCAACAGCTCTTTGGGGGAAGAATTTCTTCTGACATCTCATCTGAACCTGCCCTGGTGCAGCTTGAGGCCATTCCCCTCGTCCTGTCACCTATCCCTGGGCAGAAGAGACCATCGCCTACCTCTCTACAACCTCCTGTCAGGTCATTCCAGGCAGGGATAAGGTCTCTCCTCAGCCTCCTCTTCTCCAGCCTTAACCCCCCAGCTCCCTCAGCCACTCCTCTTGTCCTGGCCTGAGCAGAGGGACAGGATCACCTCCCCTCACCTCAGCCTCACACAATGTATCACTTGCAGACCCTCAAGCTGGTTACCAGCTTTCACACAGGAGGATCTATCACATTCCTTTTCTACTTCGTTCCCACTAAGATTAAAGCTACACACGAGCAGCTAATAAAGGGCCATTTTTTATTAACTCCCAGATTGTATTTCTGCCAAAAAAGCAGAGTTGTTTTGAATGGCTAAAACACATCAAGCTCACAACCCACTAACCTCTGAAACAACGCTTTTCATTATTAATGGATGTGTTCAGAGGAGACGAGCAACAGTTTTTCCATTTCTGGAGCAGACGAGGTTTCCAGGCCAAGAGTCCTGTTTTGACTGTAAAACATGAAGCCTGAAGCACTACAGGAGAGCCACAGAACAAAAGGGTTTTATCATTACTCTCCATGCTTTAATTACCTTTATCAAATACCATCTGAGACTAGCTATTTTTAAACCCCTCCACCGTTTCTGTAATTACTAACTTAACACATATTTTATCCCTCCTCAGGTCTACAGCTCTGCCCTAAATAAAACTTCCTCTATTCCTGTAGGAAGCAGGGTAGGATATCGACACACCAACTGCTTCCCAAGCAGCAGCCTTCTGACACCGTTCTGGGCTAAAGCTGTCAGTTAACACAACAGAGCGCTGTACAAGGGAAACAGGAGTGACAGCCCGGAGTGATTTAGCTCCACAAACCACGCTGGGGGCAGAGGCAAGCGGTCCCTGGAAGATTCGCTTTCGTACGGTGGATACGCGAGTCGCGATCAGTGAACCGCAGATCGACGCGCTGTCCTTACCGTTAGCTGTGTGGTATCAGGCTTTATGCAGCTGTCGGGAGAAGGGAGGCCAAAATGCCCTGTTCTCCTTTATTTATCACTGCTTTCAGTCTCCTGCATTGCAGGGGGAATATCTGAGGATAAAAACTATTTATACATTTCTTACATGCCAGTTATTATTAAATCCTTTGAGTGGATCATAATTATGAATATTAAAAACTTTCCACTTTACTTATCAACAATTTCTTAACGTTTCTCTACCTGGGCTAAATCTAACTTTTGAGATAGAAGAAGAGCCTTTTGAGAGGCCCTAACCAGAAGGTGGTGGGCACTGAAACCTCACCACTGAACCACTGAAAGAAATTTGGAAAAGCCAGATCCCCCTGCAAAGGAGTGTGACAGAGAGGCAAACCGAATGTACAGGTCCTGGGAAAAGGCAGAACCACCCGCTGGGAAGAAGGGAAAAGTTGACCACTGCCAACTGTAAGGAGCCCAACAAAAACTGACACATCAATTACATCAAATGCTTCAAGAATTAAAGCAGCATAACTTGGCATACAGGGGAAAAAAATGGGTAAGCTCTCATGGGACCAACACACACAAGCAGTGCTCGGAGTTGGAGCTGGAGTCTACAACCTCTTTCAAAACACTCCCTGTCCCAGCTGACTTGGATCCAGAGTCACACTCAGGCTGGCTTCTTCCAGCCAAATGCCCCTCATCAGGTTTTCTCACCGCGCAGTGGCAGGCAGTACCACGAGAGGCAGAGCACACCCATCCATATCCGCTGTTTACCTCAAAGCTGGGACCTTGAGACACAGAAACATCTATTTAAATCCTTCTGAAACCAAGGACAAAATTTAATCCAATGCTTCCCGCTTCTCCCTAGCGAGCACTCAAAGGGAGCTCTCCATAAGCTGTTTCTCAAACATCCAAAGAACACAGCGGAGCATCACAAGAGGGGTCAAACGGTCAACAGAGCAGAGAGTGCTGCTCCAGCAGAGGGAAAAATAAATAAATCTATATATTGCCATGAAGAACTATTTGTAGTAAATCAGAGTCCTGGTAGAGAGATATTTAACACAAGTTTAAAAGGTGAAGAATAGAAAGGAGGTGGAAAGATCCCAAAACACAAAAAAAATCATGCAGGTGGATTTAAAAGGCTCCTCTCCTTCACATGTTTTGAGCTGGATTGATAAATGCTTTTTAGGAATATTCTCAGTGTGTGCAACACGCACATACGTGTAAACTATGATATAATGCAGCTCTCCACTGTTCCAGAAAGCTAAAGGACTGCTAAGTATAGCTCAAATCCTGACAATATTTTTTAAAATCCCTGATTTGTTCATTCCATGTTCTTCTGCTTTGATAATTATTTCTTTTCATCTCTCCCTGACTCACACACGAGGCGACCAAAGGAGAATGAACAAACAGAGGTGGGAGGAGAGTCGAGGAGCGGCAAGGACTTGAGAAAGCTCCGAATGCCTTCAATCATCTGGAAAATCACAAGCACCAACCTTTTAACTTCTGTAATTAAAGACTCACCACACGTAGGACAGGGCAGCTTTTAGTGGCTCTCTACTAGGTACAATTGCATTCTCAAGGCTTCTCCTCATTGTTATGCCACTTTTAGTTTCTAGCACAACTGTAATTTGGATTTCTTACTGGAAAAGAGAACTTCACTTGTGAAGGACAGGAAAAAAAAACCCAAAGGGGAGGCCCTGGCTCTGCGCTGCCTCTGGGGCTACCAGAGGCTCCTGCCACAGACGTACTCTGACAGCGCTGCAGCATCTGTGCAGAAAGGTTTCACCTTGAATGTGCCTTTGGAGGCAGCACCTGAACACATCAGGCTTTCTGGTTTTGTTTACATTTTAGAAATTAACATCTTAACGCAAATAAAAGCTCTGAGGACACACAGCCTTCCCTAATGCAAACCAAGAACAGACACAAGCTTAAAAAGGAGGAGAAGGAATATGCACAGTCATGTCCACCTCAATAAGATTTTAATTGATACTCATTTGGACATCTGTGGCAAGTAAGACTTTGCAAGTTCTTGCTTTGAATATCTTCTTACTCTCCCTTTTCCACCTAATTTTGGCAGCTATTGTCAGCAGGTATTTCAGAACTACAGTACATATTCCTCTGAAGGGAGATTACACGTCACTGCTCGCTGCGCCATGTTCCACGCGAACCCACACCCACAAAGGATTGTATTAGATAATTGGTCACATTTCAAGAATAAGAACCTGATTTTGTAAGAACTCAAAATTGTTCAGCGCTCCCTACAATTAAAAGACAATGGCATATACAATATGCTGTATTTCAACCCTAAATTTAGATAAATATAAATCGGCACCTCCAAATCCGACACAGAAAGTCTTGAAGAAATTATATGTATCAAACTTTCAAATAAGATTTGATTTTTAAGAGAAGGAAGTGAAAGAGAAATTGCAATAAAAAAGGGCATTATAAATCAAGATGAAATACATGAAAATAACATCACAGAGTCAGAAAGCAAGGCTGGAACATAAGGAGCTTGCAGGCTCCTTTTCTTCAAGGATTTTTTCTCTTTAAGGAGAAAGAGCAGTAATTGTATCAGTGTTCAGACCACAGAGAGGGACTTGGGACAAAGAGAATGAATGTAATGAGTGTCAGACCTGCTAATGCCACACCACATATCTCTGGCAGTCACAGACACCCACAGACACGAGTGAAGCACAGATAGCAGAAATACATTTCTACTCTGCTTTTTAGTTAAAAGTGGATTTTGTGAAAAGAAGGGGTTTCCCACAAGCTCTATGTCAAGTTCTGCTGGTTTTCTCAGTGATTATTTGAGAATTGCTGCAACTAAAGAGACAAAAAACGGTGAGAGATTCTCTCCCCTGACCAAGACAGCATCCCTGTTGCTATGAGGGAGGTTGTCCAGCACTCACTGTTTACCCTATGCAGATGTGTTCAAGAAAAATCAAGAATCTGATCATCTTTAACTTGAGAAATGTAGCCAGGCCTTATAAATAAAAGTGTTCTTAAATACTGATACCTGGGGGGAGGTGGGTCCAGTTTCTCTGGTTTTCAATAATACAATCACATCCACAGGGTGTTTGGCCTGCATATGTAGCAAAATAATGTGTTCGGAGTCAGTCTGTATCTGTCGAAATGGGTAGGTAAATAAATTTATCTCTCTCCCCTCCCAAGCAGTGAGAAGACTTTATGTCCTGAAAATAAAAATCCCCATTTCTGTCTAAATATCTGGGAGCAGAAACAGCAAACAGCACTGTCCAAAGGACTGCAGACACGGAATTGGTAAGTCCTACCAAGACAGACTTTGCCCACTCTCATGATGGAGAAGGGGCAGGCAAGTGGGCTGAAATTTTAGCTAGAGAAGAAGGGTATTTTTAGAACACCAAAGAAACAAAATCAGGGTTATTTTTTTACCTTAACTCTCACCTGAAATCTTCCCCTCATCTAATTTTTTTTTTCAACCACTCGTGGTTGCTCAGAGGTTCATAAACTATTCAGTTTCACAGATCTGTACCTATACTTCTTTACAGCAAATACCCATCTAAGGAAAATCTAAACTCCAAATACATAAACACCAGTAAGACAAGGACCTGGGCCAGTCAGGAAGCTGACTACTACTTAGTAGTAGTAGTACCTGTATAGTCTGGGAACCCTGGCAGCTGTACCCAGCCAGAAGAGCCTCGGTATGCAATGACTCTGCAGTGGGATCTCCACACATCTTCCACAGAAGGTACAACAAATGGGACTGAACATAAAGATCTCTAACCCATAACCTGGGGAACACTGTTGTAACTGACTACATGAAGCAATGTGATCGTTTGCATTTTTCAATCAACTCCTGAAAGCCATTCGACTCTAGGGAGTGTGTTACTCCACAGCCCCCTGCTTGCAGGCTCACTGAAACCTCCTCCTCTGCTTTGTGACTCCTCCATGTCAATAATAGAACAACTCTGGCACTAGTAAACACCATCCAGACTCCATCTTGCTCATGTTACTAACACACAAACGTCAAATAGAGAAAAGTGAAGCAAAAACCCCACTGGGATTTGCTGTATGAGCAACCCCTTGTTCCTACCTCCACAACTGCATCCCCAGATCAGGACAAAGAACTAACTCCTGCTGATGAAGCAATTAATTCCAAAGTTTCCATTCCTCACTGCCCTGTATGAAAATCAGATTGAAGGACTCTGATTCTCTCCAAGTAACATAAACTCACTGAAGCCTGAGCGGTGGTTAGATGTGGTGCTGATGGATATAGTTCAGCAGTGGATGGCAGGTTAAGGTGATAGTTGGACTTGGTGATATAAAGGGTCACTTCCAACCTAGACAGTTCTGTGATTCTATGACTCTACTTTGTGAAGAAACAATACTGGGTATCCATGCATCTGTCACAAAATATTTTCCCAGCTCCCTGGCATGCTCAGAACTATGAAAACATTGATATGTTATAGAAAGAGATCGGTAGGCAACCTAATGACCATTAGTAAGAAACTTTTTAACATAAATGGGAAATATGACAAAGACAGTAGCTACTAGGGTATGTGCAAGAGTTACAACAATTAATGTAAATGTATGTGTGTGTATGTGATGTGTTAAACACTAGAGGAATCTGTGTAGCACAAGAAGTAAGACGCAAACTATACCAGCATTTCACTCTGCAGAAGAAAATGACTGACTGTAATTAAGAGGAATGACTACTCTCCCTACCCTTTTAGCATACAGAACATTATACATTGTCACTGGATTTGGAACATTTTATACTAAAACCCTTCTTAAAGCAGACAGGTGTCATTTCCACTTAACTCCTGCTAAATCTCTTTGCAACATGAACACCCATTAAATATGACCAATGTGAAGTAAAACCTTGTATTTTTTTTAGACAGCTGCATTCAGAAGTTACTTTCCCTAATTTGCCTGTGCCTCCTAGCACCTACACTGCTGACAATCAGTTGGAGAATCAATCAGTTGCTGCCACACGGTTCTCCGGCAGCGCTGAGACTGTTTACAGCAACACGCATTTTGGAGTCTGCCTGACACGGTGTAAACTGTAAAGCAATTTCTGGGAAAGTCTGAATTTACTTCCAGTAATTAATAATGTAAATTTGGAAAATTAAGGAAGAAAAATGGAAAAGGATAGATTTCATGTTCCTGTGTACTCTTAAGAAAATGAACTCTATGCCAAAGTGAAATACATCAATCTGAAAACTACTCAGCACACACCAACAAAGAAACCGCCTCTGCTTTCACCAAGCACACAGCCTCTCTCTTTCCCTCTGGCTTCCTGGAAGTAAACCACTAGTATCCTAAGTGACACCTAGTCCCCAAGTCTGTCTTTGTATTTTCTTGGCCAAATGAAGCAATCTTCTCCAATGAAGGGCAGACACCTATAGCTGTCACTAGCCTCCCCGCAGCAGCGGCCAGCGCAGCACCGGAGCGGAGTGCCCAGCGCCGCTCAGCAGACTCCATCATCGGCCAACACCACAAAGACGCACAAGTGTGTGACAAGTGCGTCACAAGTGGCAGGATGGACCCAACAATCCCTCATCAGCCTTCAGATGCACCGTCTATCTGGTATTTCCCCTTAGTGGAGCAACAAAACCAGGCCTGGGCAACACGGGGAGCTATCAGAGCGTTCAGGCCGTGCCTGGGCCTTCTCTTCTTCCTTCAGCCCCAAGCTTTCTTAAAAACTGAATAAAGTGAATAACAGAATCTACATTTCTGTCCTGACCACCGCAAAGCCTTGCCTCTGGAGTTAAGAAAGCGATGTCCAGTAGACAAGGCAATCCTCAAACTGCTTCAGACAAAAGCAGTCTGTTACACACTCCACTTTTAATGTGTTAGCAGCCATTCTCTGTATTCTCTCAAGTGATGATGCTGTTCCACAGCTGAGCAGGCTTTACAAAACTTCCCTCCACCGACTGAATACGCTGTCATATCCAACTGTAACGTGCCAAAGCACGGGTACCTCTCATGAACTCTTCCAATGCGATGCTGTGTGTGTATTGTCTCTGGGTTTGAAAGCTTCAGAGCCATTCTGTGACCTCTTCTTTACCTTGTCATTTCTCCAGTATTTGTTGCAACTAATAACAATGCCGGCTCTCCATACCTAGTTACGGGAACAATGTTATCCTGGAACTGCATAGGACAGCTCCTCCTTACACTTGCTCTCCCCAAGACACCACTATCAGCGATGCATTAGAAGGTATTTTTAGCCTCGTTTCATATGGAAATGAATCTTCCCCGACCGCTGGGTGGGTTCCAGCTTTCCCTCAGAGGGGATTTGCACCGACAGGTACAGGAGCAGCGCTTGACACTTTTAATGGGTACCCACTTGACTATCTGCACACAAACTGTTTATGGCCAGCAGGTCAGAAATAGAAAATAAAATAAATTACTTCAAAGCCAGGTTTTTTCCCTGTATCACACTCTCCCTTGCCTCTGCCAATCTGTGCTGCCCCACAGGGACTGCAAAGGCATTCACTTGTTGGGTCTGCAAATAACTAGCCAGCTACTTCACAAAACCCACCATCCTCTTTCTGAAAGGCTACAGCATTAAACTGGGGGTGGGAAAATCCTAAGGACTTGAATAGGGGCAGATTGAGAGGCTAATACATTTCACAAAGTCTTTCCTGTGTCAAAACTCTCGAATTAGTCACTCCCACCGAGACCATCTCCATTTCTTCCACAAAGAGGACCACAACGGCACTTGTTCACCTGTCCCAAGATTTGTACTTTTTTCTTTGCTTTTGGGGCTGGCTGCATTTCAATCATTATTAAAACAAGCCCATTCTGCTCTTTCCTCGATTTCCTTGATGGCTTTCAGTTGTTCTTTTGGGGAGGACACCAGGGCTCAGACCTTTGCTTCCACATAGACACAGAAGTCAGTGAGAGACACAACACCCAACCTCATCAGCACAGATCTTCAGCACTGTCCACAAAACCAAGAGCCCAAGAACATCACTGCAGCGCTTACAGAGATGTCTGTGCAGAGTCATGAACTCTTCTCTCAGCTCCCTGTTTTGAATAAAGCATCCTAACTCACACTACAAACTGCGCTTAAAACCAGTACCTTTAGTTACACTCAGTTAATAACTCATCCCAACCACACTGTCCATGAACACATTATCACTCCAAATTACCACTCACATAACCTTCCCATAAGTAATGCTACATCAATCCTATAAACTAGCGCTTTAAGACTCTACACATAGTTGCATCCACATAAATATTTATGTTATTCTGCCATTTTATTCAGGCTTATGAAAGCCAAATATAGTGCAGAGCTGTTCTTGTCCACACATGGGGTTTTCTGCACTAATAACCTGGATTCTTACTAGAATATCAGCACCTGGTCCATGAGGCTTGAGTATTTATTATTTATATCTTCTTATCCACCTAGGAACACCGAAGGCATGAGTAGCCATATGAAAGGAACCACCTCACTCGGAGCTCACGGACAACTTCTGAAACTGTGCAGCTGGTGGGACAGTTTTAAGACCTGTGGGTCTAAAGATGGATTTTCCAAAAGGCACTGTTCCTCTCAAAGCTGCACCACTAGCCCACTGAAGACACCAGTTCATTCCTTAGGTAACGCGTGCTGCTAACCTCTCTGGTGTGATTTCACCTCAAACCAAGAAGCACCGGGGCAAACAAACAAGGAGTGCCCACACAAGCATTTCTGCTGTTACTGTTCTGATTCCAGTTTACAGTTATTAATACTCAAATCGAGATAGCACACACAACAGTGACAACTCCCAGGAAAACTCCTATTTCTAACATAGTTTTTTTCTTACACAGACCATGGAAATGGAAAAAACCAGACTGTAGGAATGGATGTTGTCAACTTCTTGGCATCAACCAAGGAGTTACAAAAAAATTCTCAACTGGATGATGGAAAGAGACAGAAAAGAAAAACGTTTTTGGTTCCAACAGAGCAGAAACATGGTTTATCCTTACCCACCTGCTACCACCTAGCAGTGCTTCTAAGCCACGTCATCTGTCCTATACAAAGAACAGTCACCCATCCTACCACCAGTCCTGGACAATGGACAAAAGTGTGACTGCTGAGTTTAGGAAAGAAAAACCATTTCAAAACCAGATTTCCCTGAAACACAGCCCACCAAGATCAAGCTCTCCAGTCAGCAAGCAATCAAAGCCACCCACTGCCAAAGCAATGGAAAACAGAGAGAAGCAAGTCAATGTTTCATCTCATTTCATCTTCTCACATGCTGTCCAACCTCTTGTCTAAGTCTTTTATCCAGATAAAATCTCCCTACAACTCCAAACCTTCAAAATATATTTTGATCAAAAAAAAACTTACTTGGTTTGCAACTGCTCTCTAAGTAGTTTGTGCCCTGGAGACTTTCAGTTCCTAATTTAAATTAAAAACCCCAGTGCTATCTGACATCAATACCATAACTGTTCCACATATAGAAAGGTTAGAAATACTACATCATAATATATAGTAAACTGGTAACTGTTAGAAAAGACTGAAAACATTTTACTGCAACTACATGGAAAAGGGAGAACTGGAAAAAGACTGACAAATAAATGGAGTTAAAGATACATAAATGAATTAAAAACAGGAGGGGTGGAAACAATCCATTATGTCGATGAAGCCATTACATTTAAACAGTATTTCTGTTGGTGGTATAGCCATCAATTCCAGGAAGACAATTCAACAGTGGCAAACAAAGATGATGTAAGATAAATATCTATGATCCCCAACTTGGCTAAAGAACAATTATTATGTAATGCAAGTTAGAAGAAAAATCATCAAATTTCAAATCTCTGCAAGTTTACAGGCTATCTGTGGAGATTATTTACTTGTTTGAGTAACACATCCACAGTTGCTGAGTTACCTGACTGGGATTTACAGTCAGATCAGCAATTCTGAAGAATCAGGTCAGGTCTACTCAGTAGCCTCAAGTGAGTATTTAGGACTTTAACTTGAAATCCCCAGGTTTCCAAGTGCCATTCGGTCTCTTTCTGCTACACTCAAAATATGCAAAGCTCTAAAAGCCATGAGACAGAATCTTTTCCCTCAAAAGTCCTAGCTGTTCTTGGTTATTTATTGACCTTCTAATAGCCATTTGAGAATGACCTTTACATTTAAGACCATACCCTGAGGGTATCTGCTGTGTAACGCTGAGGTCTGGCAGGCGAAGCAGAGGACAAAGAAATGCCGACTGATTTGTGGATGGGTGGGAGCCTGACAGTTTCCACTTTGAATGTCAAGGCTCCCTCTAACAGCTTCTCAGAGCAGGTACCATCTCTTAAAGAGCTCAAGTAGAGATCTGAATTAGTTTTGGATATAGTGTGTTAGAAAGAGAGGAGTGAAGCTGTTGATCAGCCAGGAGAAGGGAACCTCAGAGAGGCCAAAATAAACAAGGAGGATCAAAAAGTGCAAAATTAGTGAGAGTCCATATGATCAGCCCTTGGTTTTAATAACCTGTATGTGTGTGTTGGTTTATGTACTGAATATATTAGATAGAGAATTTATACCTGGTGTCTGGATTGAAACAGTATTACCTGAAATAGAACTCAGGTTTGAAATAATACTACTTTGTGTTGTTTTATAAATAGAACATATTAGATGGAAAATGTATATGTGGTGTTAGGACTAAAATACTACTACTTTTGGGTAATACAAAGAGAATGTAAATTTAGAGACAGAATGCACTGGAACAGATCAGATTCAGACATTCGGGTATTTTTTTTAAATAAAAAAAACCCCAAAAACAAAAAGGATGTGTAACCACCAAGTTGTTGTTTAAAACCATCCTGGAAAAAAAAAGGAATAGAAAAATGTTTCCTATTTTTCTAAGTATTCTTCCACTCCAGGGGTCTAAAAAAATGACAGGAATTCTAACTAGTTAAGCTAAGGATGGCTGCCTATGGTTCTCCTTTCTTTCACAGTCAGTCCTACTGACAGAAATAAATTAGCTAATCAGGAGCATAAAAAACATTGCTCCAGAAACCAGTATTTGACAACACCACAAGAAGAAACACCCTCAAAAACAGGGCATAAGGTTTTGGGCAAAACACTCTTAATCCTGTTAATAGGTACCCCTTTCAGAAGTCCCCACGCTGACTGCAGGAAAACTAACACTGTAGCACATCCAAAAAAATCCCTGTGTCATCGCTGCTGATGAAAGGCTTTGTTTGGTTGTGTTTTGTTCTGTTTGCTTCAAGGTTTCTGTAACATTTACTGGAGGAGGTCCAAGTCTGATAGGGAGTTCATCCCATACACCCAGATGGCATCTCTGCATGTGTCGGGATGGGGAGGAAGGACGTCCTCCTTCAGCCTCGGCTGAGGAGCAGCTCCAGTTTTATGTAAGCCCTAACAACTCCTCTACTCAGGATACTTTGTTCAGACAAATGGAAAAAAAAAAAGGCAATTAAGTAAGAGAACTAAGGTCTATTTACAACCACATCTCCAAGCACCAAACTATGTTTGGACCTTCTGCTCCACCGGCATGGGGTTCAGGGTGTGTGCTCAACCACTCCGGCGTTCTCCGAGGGAATCTAACTCAGAAGCACTCGTGGCTTCAGAAGTCATGACTGCAGGCACTGATCTGGTGAGCTCTGGAGGAGTTTGAGATTTGAAATCTTTAAAGCCAGCACTGCAGAGTGACAAGCTGAAAAGACCTCGGAGCAGATTTGTGCTTTTTCCTATATATAACTATGTGAATTATAACCTCCTGTGAATTACTTAACTAATAATGAGCATGAACTGAGATTCACCCATTTTACAGCTATAGCTATACATATTTAAACAAGACCAAAGTCTTTAAAATAAGAGGCCAAACTGAAAAGAAAACAAATCTCTTCCAGTCACTGTAGAGAGATTACTTTTGATAAACAGCTTAGTCCTATCTATTCTGAGAAGTAAAAAAACTGAGTCTATTTTAATGTTAAGAGTTAAAATTTTCCAAGTGTTAACTCTAAAATGACTATAAATATTATTAATAGGTATTTTTATTAAGGTTCAGAGCTGAGCTTTTGCTAGCAATCTCCTGAAGCACTTCTGAGAGGTTGTAACTGAAGCAGCACACAAATCCATCGGCACAAAACATTAAATTCATAGAATCATAGAATTCACCAACTGTGAATTTGTGGAACTCCTAAACCAATGAAATCCAAATATAACACAACATATGCTAACACCAGCCTAATTTTGAACTGAAATGATTAATAAGAAAACAGGTCAACTCACCCACAGCTAGAGGGGCTGCTGTGTCGGACCAGAGAGGACGGAAGGGACTGGACTGACAACAGTACTCGTGTCTTGCTCTAGCAGCACGAGGCACAACCTGAACTATACACACGAGGTATATTGGACAATAACAGTGGTGTGAACAATAAACCAAAGTGTGACCCACAACCTTTTGTTAGTCACAAAGTCAAGGAACCACACTAAACATTTGACTGTAGCTCTATGCAACAGTTATTTAAGAGTTATTTAAGCAATTCAAGCAATTTTTTTCTTCCGATTAGTCTCATGTAACTAGAAAAATATGATTTTCACTTAAAAAAAACCAAAAAAAAACCCACAAATTCCCACACTCCCTTACAGCATTTGAGATTTCTAATTTTAAATGTTCAAACATTCCATCAAACTGGACAGTAACGGATGACAGCCACAAAGAAAATAATATATTTAATCCTGATCCAATCTTAACCCTTAGTCTAGTCATGGAAGACTTTAATGCCTTTTATTTTCATCAGCTCATTATTTCACTTCAAGGTAAAATGGCCAATACACTGTTACATTAAAAAATAAAAGCAATGCAACTGGGAGGGGAGGGCTTGATAAAGAAACTATAATAATATCTAGCCAAACCCTCAGAGTTCAGATACAGAAGGTTTAAAGTAACATCCTAGAGTTAGGCTTCCTCAACCTTCATGTGTTTACCACAACAATGTAAAGTCTCTTAATAATGTGAAACAACACAGTTTATTAGCCTTACCACTAGCATTTCTATGAATATGGAAATACTCTTCTGAATTCCTGCCAGTCAATTTGCTTCTCTGGAAAACAGACTATGGTAAACATGAAGTGCAAGGTAGCAAACCGAAGCTGAGCATCCTCCCCCTTTCCTCTTTCAGGATCAATGCCTTTTTAGCAGTATTTTGAAGCAGGGATAAGACACATAGCTCAGTCAGGAGAACAGGAGAACTCAACCTCAGGGTCATGGGTTTGAGCCCCACGTTGGACTGTGGTGGTTTGACCCTGGTTGGAGGCCAGACTCTCACCAAAGTCGCTGTGTCACTCCCCTCTGAGCTGGACAGGGGAGAAAACACCTATTGAGAGGCTGAGGAGTGAGATAAGGACAGGGAGAGATCATTCCACAATCAGTGTCACGAGCAAAACAGACTCAGTGCAGAATAAAATGCATCTGATTTATTACCCTGTCAAAATGGAACAGGATAATGAGAAATAAAACCAAGTCTTAAAACACCTCCCCCCATCCCTCCCTTCTTTATGGGCCCAACTTTATCCATGACTTCCCTCCCTTCCTCCTCCCGCAAGCAGCATGGGGGGACATGGGGATGGGGGTTTCAGTCAGTTCCTCATGAGCTGTCTCTGCTGGTCCTCAGGGCAGGACTCCTCACACCCTTCCCTGTGACAGTCCCCCATGAAGGACGTGAGTCCTTTCCCACAGGGCTTCATCTCTTCACCAGCTGCCCCAGTGTGGGTCCTTCCATGGTGTGCAGATCTCCAGGCCCAGCCTGAAGTAGCCACACACAGCACAGACACCCCTACTTTTGTAGCATCACTTTTTTAAGCGTCTAGTTCAGGTTCTCTTTGCTGTACAGTGCCTGTAACAGCTTGGCTCTTAACTACAGTAATTTTGGTGGAGGACAAAGTTTATCCCCTAATACTTGATATGAGAACTAGCAAGACAGTCCCCTTCATGGCTGCTCTTTCATTGATGCTCTTCCAAAAGGTATTTCACCTTCGGTAGGGAGAAAAAAAATGGGGATGGCCGATCATGCCGACACTTCCACTCCTACACACACACAGACACGGCCACAGCCGGTCATTTTTCACTCGCTGCTTTATTCAGAAGGAAACCAGCTGGAGTAAACTGTGCACTCTTTTCCTGACAGACCAAACGTAAAAAGAAACACCCAGAGTTAGTGTATGGAAAGTAATAAAGATGTAACAACACAACACAGCGGGAAGGTAAGAGCAGACGCTCAGGTCAGCCCTCAGCTCCTCTGGCATCCACACCGTCTGCAGCAGCAACTGGGAAGGGAAGCCCAAGGACACGCACAGGAACAGGATGAGGCCACCGTGGCGATCCCCCATCGCAGTCTCCCAGCCCCGGTAGCCTCCGGCATACGGATGCGCGAGCCGGAAGCGTGATGACAGGATTTAACCCATGGCAGGTGCTGACACCCAGAATGCCTCTTCTTCAAGTATTCCCCAATTTGCTACATACAGCTTGTTTTCACGCTGCTTACCTGGATTGTATTTATTTTACGCTGGAAGAGAGGCAATAAGCAATTTACCAGGTTCTCCCTCCCAACACTCCAGCCGTGGCGCCGCGGGCTGATGACACAGTGTCTGAGGTCCCGGCACCCCACGGTGATGGGAGCAAGGCTTTCTAACAGTTTTGGTTATTATTTTTATCATTGCCAGCATCTCAATATTTTTGGGAAATGCCTCATTAAACTACCCCTCCTGACAGGAAATGGGCATAAATTTTTTTTTCTTATTCTAAAAAAACTAAGGGCTGCTTTTCTTCAGAATCAATATTTATATTTATCTCTTGAATTTCATCTGCCTCTCAAGATCCAAATCTTTCCCAAAAGAAATTATCAAGAGGTATTCCTCGCTTGCAGCTCATTTCCAAATCTCCTTTTACCAACCTAAAAAAACGTTGTCTTGCTATAAACTTATTTTTAAACAAAATCAATACCATTAATGCCAGAGCACTTTGCTATGATTTTTTATTTTTAAAATACAGGCATTGCTAATGCAGTGAAATTCATAAAATAAATGGTCACCAAAGCACAGCTGTATCAACAACCAACCATCACAGTGATACTTTTCCCAAAAACAAGCCAGGATAAACCCAAAGAAGGGAGCCACAGATACACAGGGAAATCAGGGACACAACTTCCAGCCACGTTTAGCCCATTACTCTCATGTACTGTCCCCCCAAAATCAAAGGGGATACAGTACATAGATAAAACATCTCCACAAATCCCAACCAAAATGCTGATTCACCACCAAAATGGAGTTTCTTTAGGTAATGATGTTTACAAATAAAATCAGTGGCAAATACTATGTCAGCAGAATGAATATGGTTGGAGAACTTGTCACCTGTCAATGAGACTTATTGCGAAGACACCTAAAATCTAGTCAGTGAGGTACAGCAACACCTTCCTCTAGATACAGTAAAACACAGCCTAAATAGATTCAAGACTAGAAGTAGTTCCCTTCAAGGACATGATGTTTTTAATGTTCTCATAAAGGTTTTAACACAAGTCAAGGAAAGAACACATCTAAGAAAAGGCAAAATCTAAAACTTAAATAAAAATTCACATTGAAAATTGAACTTTAAAACCCCAGAAGCCAGGGATCAAGTAAAACACAATCAGCAAATGAAAACAATTAATTATTTGCAAGTTCCCAACATACAAGAGCACAGAAAATAGGTTCTCCAAAAGTCCTGAGTTGAAAAATGAAAAGTCTTCAAAATAATTTAAGTACAATAGCATGCAATCATGCTTGCATTTATTGGATTTCTTGGTTTTCTACACCATCTTCATAAGCTACCACGAGGTATTGCCTGGATGCTATTAAGTAGCCAGTATCATAGGGCCAGTAGTTTTGGATAGAGGTGTATCATTCACAGCCCATGTTTGCTGGTTTGGCTTCGGTAATTTCAGTACACACACCCAGCTCTGGCCACAAAGCTGTCCCCAAAGCCCTTGAAGTGAAGAGAAAGCTGCCGCTGAAGCCTTGCCGTTACGACTGCTTGTAACCCTGACGTACGCATCGCTGCGTTAAAAGTGTTATAAAAATTGCAGTGTCTACCTGGTTATAATACAGGAGCAAATAAAAATGTTCATCTGAATATCCTGCTCACCCATTGAGGGCACAGATGAAAAACAGATTAGCCTGTTCTTGACCTAATAACTATTCATTACTTGTGTCACACAGATCTCTCTGGTTTTTAATTACAATAATTTTCTTTACCATTAAAAACCCTAACAAAGCTGTTGAGGCAGTTGAAGGCATTACTGCCTTCAGGTCTCTACGCCACCCCCTCCATGGGGGCTTAACTCCAGGTAGTAACACGAAGTAGAGTGCAGGTACATGGCTCAGGCACGCCAGCACAGCCAAGGGAAGAGGTGGCGAGGGGCTGGCACGGCTCACACTGCTGTGGAAGGGTATCAGTTCCCACCAGCACGGGCGTACTCAGAGACCGTGAACCAGAGGTTTAACGACACACTGCACTGCGAGACCTGCGGGCATCTCGGTGGGAGACTGGGGGTGTACACATTCAAACCCCTGGTTAAGCACAGATGTGGAAGGTGGAGATAAAGACGTTAAGGCAAACTACTAAAATGACTAAAGAAAGGTCACTCGTGCTCTGTGGTTGGCCCCCAAAGCCACAACCTCACCTGGGACCTCCAGACACGGTAACTTCATGTGGCAGATGAGGAGCAGTTCCATCTTGGTCAGCTCTTCTGCCTCAACACACAGTTCCTGTGTTTGCTTCCCCACAAGGAAGGAGCTAATGAAAGCCTGTACACTATAAGAACTTAACCAGCACCAAAAACCTGTGGGCTCAGCAAAGCTCTGTCCAAGGTGAGAACAAATTTGCCTGATCACGGAAAATATCATTTGTCCATTTACAATTCTAAATTTGGGTATCCCACAAGAAGAACTTCTAATGTACAAGCCTAAACACCACTTAAGAGATGATACAGGGAGCAGAAATCTCCACCAGATACAGGTATTTGATGACTCTCCTGCCCAACGTGTACGATGCTCTCTTGTATTTCCCCAAACTGTTATCCTACTCTGCATTTCAAAGTTTCATAAGATGGACTACTTCCACAACTTCAAAGACTTTGTGCTTATTCAAACATCTTCTAAAAGAAGAGAAAAGGACAACAAGCATTACATGTTCATTTAAAGAGAACAAAGAAAGAAAAAACCATGCTGCCAAGCCACAGAGAGGCCCTCACACGAGTAACACTGACATGTCTGAGCTTCCCCTTCCCAAGTCCTCCGTGGTTTGTCGTTTTTTCTAACGCTGCCAGCTGTAAATTCAGACTGTGAGCTTCGAGGCAGGGATGAGCATCGCACACAAACAGCAAACCCCTCTCCCCTGGCAATCACTGCACTCGGAAAAGTTTCATTTTGATGGGAATCACCTTGGCTTTGTTCTGACTGAGGCACAGGGTGATGAAAAGGAGAAGCCTTCAGCACTGCTGTCGCGTTCTCTTCAGGAGGGGTAAGTTTGGCAGCACTCAGCATAAGACTGTGAGAAAATCCTGAAGATCTCCAGGCAGTTTCGCTATCCAAAACTGCTTTCCGAGCCTCCTGCCAGCAGAGGCGAAAACTTTGAGGTTTCCTTAGATTCATCCTGGTCCTGGTACTGTCCAGGTACTGTGAAAAAGTACCTGGACAAGGGAGAAGATGGAAGAAACTAGGGATGCACAAATGAGAGGGGTTAGTATTTTCTCAACGCTGCTCTGGGGCACAGAGCCACTAACAGCTTCTAGCAGCTTCTCTACTCATACACTGCTCCCTTTGGCACTCTGAGCTCCCACCATATTCTCTGGAAAGATCTTCCTAACATCAGATGGAGAAAGGAGTCATTTTATTTAACACTGACTAGAAAAATCTGTGAGTAGGAAGCTACCCTTAAATATCCTATATTGCCTTCACCCCACTAATCTGCAATTATGACATAGTCTTTTGTTAACAAAAGCGCTTAAGGACTGCGGAGATCTAGGAATAAATTTAGAATATGCTGAAAAAAAAAAGTAAATGCACCTGTGTTCAATAGGAAAAAACCCACAACTCGAACTTCAGATCTGGTTTAGGAAACATCATGTAACCTTTGGAAAAAAACTGTCCCCCAAGCAGTGCAGGGACAGGAAAGCACCACCTCAGCAGCAATGCTTCTGCTTCTGGAGAGAGCTAAAAATTAATGGGTACCTAAATAACTAATGCTTGGGTTTGCCTTTCAAATATTTTAATCAAAACAACCCAAAAATCACAGAATCACAGAATATCAGGAGTTGGAAGGGATCTCAAAAGATCATCCAGTCCAACCCCCTGCCAGAGCAGGATCACCAGATTAGATCACACAGGAACGTGTCCAGGTTGGTCTTGAATGTCTCCAGAGAAGGAGACTCCACAACCTCTCTGGGCAGCCTGTCCCAGGGCTCTATCACCCTCACAGGGAAAAGGTTTCTCCTTACACCTCCAACAATGGAGATGCAATTCAGTCCACAGGGAGAACAATGCACCATTCCATGGGATATTCCCACCATAAGCAACACCTTGCATTAAGAGATATAGACCCAACACCAACTTTATAGAAAAATACTTTTATATATATTTGTTTGGCTGCTGCTGTAATATGTAAAGATAAAATAGCTTCACGCTGAGAACTGACCGTGAGACAGCACTCAATCCGATGCGATTCCCATCAACTCCGGAGCCTGGTGCAACAACTGTCCTTTTAGTTAAAACTTAATTTTTCATACTCAAGATGGAATAGCTAATGAAATAATTTCTCAGTATATCAATATGTTTTCTCAATAACCGATTTCTAATATTGACTGGTAAGTTATTTTACCAGAAAGGGACATTTTATTAGTTTTGTAAGTGTGAAACCTAAGCGTGTTTATGGATTTTCAGTCATCGAGCACTAATTGATGAAAAATAGACATCAACCTAATCTAAACGCTATTTTTGAAGGGTCCTTGTAACCTGTATCCATGAACAGTGGCTCAGTAAAGCAAGACACGACCAACCTTTCAGCAGAGGAAGCACAAAGATTCAGCACAAAACCAGACCTGGCAAGATGCTCTGAGGAGCACAACTACAAAATGGATTCTGAAGCTGAAATGAGGGAAAAATACCAGCAGTGAGTGACCTTTAATGAACGAGTGTTCGTTACTGCAGTTTAAGGAGAAATTCACTTGGCCATTCCAGAAAATAAAGGAGCACATAGGGTTTGATAAAGAAATACTTAGTTTTCTGGTAGCACTTTTGCTGGTATAACACAATCTAATTATTTATTTATTTTTACTTTTCCTTAGGCTGCAGCCCTGAGGTTCCAAACCCAGTAAGGCAATTGACATTGGCTCAGCCTCTTAGTACACTACAAGCCTTGTATTCCAGAGACAGAAGTAGTAATGGCACAGCATCATCTACCCACACAAAGGAGTTTGGTTTATTTTCTTTTTAAAAGACATTTCTCTGTATGTTTTACTTCCCTGCTAGGCACATCGCTCCATTTTACCCCTTTTATTTAAAGCTTTACATACATTTTTGTTTCATGGACACTTTTTTTTTCCTCTTAAGGGAACCTGAAGTTTTAGCAGCTTCCTCAGTGTGTCTGTCTATGGGGAGACTTTATTATTCCTACATTATACCAATGACTTTTCATACAGATTTCTTTGGTCAGTGTCCAATCGTCTATTTACGAAGTATGTCATAAACCAAGGATCTTTAGGCACATGGCAGTGGGCTATGTACTCAGATGCCAGCTTTAAAAGTCTCACTTTTTAATCAGATTTTTATGCAAGCACATGAGACCTTAGGTAATGACAATGAAAATCAACAGTGACAGATTGGGTGACTGGAATTGGACTTTTTTTATTCAACAAAAAATCCGGCCTTATAATTTTGGAAGAGAATTTAGCACCAGCCGTAATCCTCAGACAGCATTAGGAAAACAGTAACAAACCTTCCTCAAAGACAATTTTAAAATCATGAGTTTAGAAAACACTTGCAAAAAAAATAAATTAAAAAAAAAACACAAAACAAACCCAAAACAAAAAACCACACTTACTAGATTTAAAAATTCACATCACTGACCTGTCATGGAAACAGCAAGAAGAAATGCAGTACTTAACTCTGCTGAGGATGTTTGGTTTGGCAGATTCCAGGTGACTCAGAGTTACAGAGAAGAGGCTGAAGTGTGACTTTACAGCAACTGAAATTCAGGGTCCAGATAAGCAAATTAACGTTTTCACAGCAACAATGTTAAACCAATGCTTTAGGAACCCCCCAAAAAATGGTGAAGACGCAAGGAAACTACAACTTGTTGCAGAGCACTGGATGTCTACTCCATTCTGTCCTTCCAAGGACAGCCTGAGGAAAAAGGAAACCTTTGGTCCCACCTGACAACTCCCCACGCCCAGCACATGGTAGAGGGAAAAGTATTGCTAGCTCTGCCCTTTAGGGCAAGAGTCCCGTGGGCAGCCCCTGAGGCCGAGCTCCCTTTCTGACCCGCCATTTGCAGGCAGCACAGCTTCAAGTTCATGGCCACCAACTCTCTGTGTTGAGGTTATACAGACAGGGCTCAACAAAGGCGCTACCAACACACAGGAGTTAGCTTGTGGTACTTCTACGTATCTGTAGTTACCACTGCAAGAACATATGTGCTGCCTCCAGGCTGTGTTAATGAAAAGTTACCTCAACTTCAAGTGTTTTCTGGAATTCCTCCTGAACTTCAGGAGGTCCCATAAAAACTTGTTACCAGGATCACCAACCAGAAGTGGTAAGAGGTCAGCTCTGGAACACAGATGTGAATCTACGTTACTGGGATGAAACCAGCCCTGGGAGTTGTGAGAAATCCCTCTGCTCCTTGTCTTGCACGCTAAGGACCTACTAAGTGGGAAACAATGATAAAATAATGACAGAGCAAAACAGATCCAAGTCGTGCTTGTAAGAAAAGTTGGGGCTATACAACCTTACAGAGCAATAGCCAGACTAAAAGACCTTTCCAAAACAAACAGCAGCTTCCCAAAAGAAGGTGACAGACACGTCCCCATAGACATGGAGCACTACAAGAGACATGCAAAGAACACTACCCGCATTTCTGTTATATTTATCAGGACTATTCATCAGCAACAGCTCGGCTCAAGCCATGTTTCAAGTCACGTTTCCCTCTATTTTAAAACCTGTGTAATGCTAGAACCAGGTATATAAACATTTCAGACTGCAATTAGGCAGCTCTGAGGTGTGGATTTGAAATCGTTTCCTCTTGAGCCCTAACCCAAAAGAACTTTTGACAGAGAACGGAGCATAACATCAGGCAACTAAAGCCAAGGTTGGTTTTCATATTCATAATACTACTTTATTCCATTGTTTCAACTTTCTTACAGGTTTAAAAAATGTACAGGGGTTCAGAACCACCTCAACAGAACAAAGGACACATAATTAAAGGAGATCTAGAGTCAAACCACAAGTGTGCAAGCGTGGTTAGCTTCCATTACAAAAAGTAATAGGCACGATCTTTACATATGCATTTTGGTGAAAGAAGGAATAATAGTGCAGTGTTAAAAGGCACCATTAATCAATAATTGGGCCTTTTTAAAAAGCCTATAACCATCTAAGAAAATTACATTTGGTTCAAAATAATAATTTCAATATGTTATTGATTGGCATGCATCTGAACCCCTGGAAATTTATTACACAAACCTAATGTGCACCCTTGCAAAATGAAAAATATTTCATCAGTGGACCTGAAAATCAGTTCAGTACAAAAAGAAATAAATACTGAAGCTCTTTGCCTGTATTTAATGCCAAACCATCTTGTTCACCTCCTCCAACAACACTTGTCTAACAAACAGCTACTCAACAACCGCACAGAAGTATTTCTCTTCAAGCAAATGTGATTTTTTTCAACCCTAGCGTTGACCTGTTTCATGTGCAATGAAAACATCAGGCACAAACCACAATTTATGGTTTTTTAAAAAAAAAAAAAAAGAACAAAAAGATCCAGTATGTGCAAGCCAGGTTCACCCCATGGATTGACACCTACAACAGTAAGCTATTCTGACTTCCCAAGGAAAAGGGTGGGTTAGTTTTGATTTTCTAAGCAGTGATGCACACTGCTGTGTGCGGTTATCATATCTGCGTTAGGATTATCTGTGTAGCCAATCAAGGAAAAGCTTTAGTACACCCTAAAGGACATTACACCAATACTGTGCACTAACTGAATGGGAGTGAGAGAATGAAAGATTAAAGAAGTCATCATACATGGGCAGCTGCCGTTGCTCAGCCAGCCAGGAAGGGCTATTGCTGTCTGCTGGAAGAACGGTCTGAAACTCAGTGTATCTCATAGGTGCCTTTAAACTAAACTCCTTGGATACAACTGAATATAGGGATGCACACTAGGGGAAAAAAAAAAGTTAAATCAAAGGGGAGGTCTATCTAGGGGGACAACGAGAGGGAGAGCTGCTGTGAAAGTTGTACCCAAATGTGCCAGTTTCTCCCCAAGCGTCACGCCCAGCGTAAGGTTTTATGCGTCGCGGTTTGTTTGCACCACTGAAAATTGTACACGGCGAGAGCAGAGACAGAGCTGATTATTCATCTGCAGCATCTACTAGAGTCCTCAGGTATAGAATGCACGGCTAGCTGCTTACTGTGTTGTTGCCTGCTTCCTCTTAAATAGGTTTAAATTCAGAAGGCTACAGTATATTTGGACACCAAGATAGTAAGTAGTAAGACAACTTTTCTACAAGGGGGAAAGTATAAGGTAGTAACTAGCTTATTTATTTCATGAGGAACCTCCTCTGATGTGGTAGGTATTTCATGCCCTTTGGAAGATTTTGAGTTCTGACTTTCTTCATCATCTCTGCCGCGTCGCCCTCCCCACCGTGTGAGAGGTTCAGCACCCCCTCTTACAGCAGCCTTTTCCTTTTCTGCAAATCGCTTCGAAACTCACTCTAAACACGACAGCGAATTATTCAAGTAAACATTTCTCCTCTGGCAAGTTTCAAGACACAGCAAATACTATCAAAAACTCCACGTTTGATTACATGCGCCACTTGTCTTTAGATGGAGCAGGAATTAGCCCGTTTTCTCGGTTTAGGGTCCCGTACATCCCTGTCTTTTAAGCACATACAAGAGGAACATATCGTCTCCGACAGTCTCCGCAGTCCCAGCCTGAAAACGCTGTTGGAGAGGCTATATATCACACAGTTGCAGAAACTATTGCTTATAGCAAGCCACGTCGTTAAGAAGGAAAGCGCTGGGTTTTCCAACACCCTAGAGCTCTCCAGCAGAAAGTATATGATATAGGGGAGCCACAGCACGTAGAACACACTGGTTATCCGAAACAAAACCATGGCATAGCGGCGATCGGGGCTGTGCCCAGTCTCCCCAGCAGCATCCACTTCGTGGCTAGGAAATCGAGCTCGCCGATCGTTTATCTCTTTGGTGTGCTGCCGGCAGATTTTAAAGATGTGGAAATAGGTGAAACAGATGACAAAGGCAGCAGGAGCGTATAGTAAGCACACGATAAAGCCAGTAAAATAGGCGTTAGTTAGCCAGGAGGTAGCACACCATTCAAAAATATCTCCATGGTAACCAGGTTTTCCCCAACCAAAGAAGGAAGGCAAGAAGATCAGACCAGAGTATATCCAGATCAGAATGATGCAGATTCTCAAGCGACAAGGTGTGACCAGTTGGTTATAGGAGAGAGGCTTTGTTATAGCGAGATAGCGATCCACACTGATGCAAGCGAGACATGCCATAGATACGCTTTTGAGCACAGAGATGATATATCCGAAAACTTGACAAGTCAAGGACTCGTGGACACCTGTCGAGTAGTGGAGCAGTGACAAAGTCGGAACCAAGCAGCTAACTCCAACGAAAAGATCGGCATAGGCCATGGTCTGAATAAAATAGCTGGTGGTGTAATGATGCAGGAGCGGAGCACAGTGAAAAACAAATATCACAGTTAAGTTACCCGCAATAATTAAGAAGGTTAGCAAGACAATAACGACTGTCTCAAGGATACAGATGTCAACTGCATTGTAGTGACCAAATCCAAGAGGGCAGGAGAGATGCTCAGATACGTTCATAACACTACTGCTCATATTCAGAGTCCTCCATTCAATCCATCGGGACTGGTTCATGTTTTGTGACTGGGGAACACTGCAATCTGAGCCTTAGCGAGCAGATGACCTGCTTAACAGCAGTGAACTCTGCTTCAGCGTCTCTCGATCTCTCTCTGTAGACACTGCCAGTGCTTACATTTGAGAGGATTACAGTCCCATAGCTGTTGATGCCTCCTCAGCATCAGTGCATCACCTCTGGCACACCTTAGCTTAAGGAAAGAGAAAGAAAGAAAAGAAAAAGAAGAAAAGAAAAAAGAAAAAAAAAAAAGCCAGAAAGAGAGAGGCCACTGATCAGCTCCTCCAGTGCTCTTGACCAATCTTTAGCAAACACAAGGCACTTCCAAAACAAACAGGTACTGAGAAATACCGAGTAAAAACTGACAAGACAGTCACATTCATTTCCCGGGGAAAGAGGGGGGAATCTCTGCCTGCTTGTTTTCCTGAGAAAGTCATTTACTTTGGAATATACCGGGGTGAGGGAGAAGCAGGGAAGGAGGAACCTCAGTACAGCTCAGGATTCCTGGACCAGCAGATGCTGGAGATAATCTGTTCAATGTCTCAAATTTAAATGACAGACTGACTGGAGAGTAAAGGGAAAAGTTCATCGTCTAATGCTGTCTTTTCTGGCTCCTTTCCGGAGATGGTACTCCGTTTTATCCGTGCTATTCATTGGAAAGGTAAGGAAAACGTTTTTGTCAAGGTTAATTCCAATAGACTCACCACTGTTTGGGTATGAATAATGAATTTTATTTGGAGGGAGATGGGTTGGGGATGAGGCAGGTTTGTCCTCTGACTCCCAAGAGAGAAAACATACATCTCACATACAATGAGAAAGATCGTGTCTATTCACTTAAAAATGAAAATAATTTAAGAATAAAATTGGGAGACTTATGTTAATATGCACAATTCCTTCCAACAGTTCTAGTCCGTTACAATTATTAATGTCAGAAGCATTATTCAAGGTCCCCACAGACAAAATAAATCCTCTTGAATTTAATTTCAGCAATGATAATTTTAAATAATCATCTTTGGAAACTCTGCCGCATCTGTTACAGTGGCTCAGCACACGGGAGTTCACAGGTATATCCATGATATTGCTCACCTCTGTAGCAACACCTGAATCATTTCACAAACCCCCACACCACGGGAACAGAAACTTCCATCTGCATTCTGCTGCGAAGCTAATGAAATGCTGATTTGACTAGAAAAGCTGCCATTGTTTACTACTCCATTATTCTGTTACTCAGCTTCGTCTTCTACGTGGTTTCAGGCTTTCTACATTTATTAGACGATTAGCATAATAAATAGTTGCTTTAGAAAAATGTTCTTGGAATTGCAGGACATTACCTTGCTCATTTTATTTGCAGTTACGGAGAAAGCACACGTTAAAAGAAAGCATCTTCTGCATTCAGTTTTAAGGAAATGCTTGATTAGTTCAGGAATCATTAGGCAGGTAATTAATCGTGTACAATCTTGCTTCTCGAAAGGCCCCTAAAACGTTAAAACCGTCTTTAATCCTCGAGTTCCTGAGACTAGAAGACTGGCAGTGAAAATTAACGAATCCACACAAAACGATCTCCAAGGTCATTCAGATATTATGCTGGCATCTGCTCTGAGCCTCTTCAAAAAGTCCCAGGATCTGCCGGGCGGCTCTGCCAGCCCTCGCTGCCTTCGGGAGGAATGTCAGACACTAGGAAAGAAACATTTCCGACGCCGCAGCAGCACTTCGGGAGGCAGAAGCATTCCTTCAGGAGTGGATTTCCTGCCGTGCATCGCCACGCCGTAGACAAAGTCCCTTGGGGTTTCATACCATCCCAGAATATCCCCGGCTCTCCATTCCCGTGCCTACCAGCAGCAGGGCACGTTCGGAACCGGTCCTTGCCCCAATCCCCCGTCAGAGCGATGGAGCGTCTCTCTCACCCCCGCGCACCCCCATCCTTACCAGCCGCCTGACAAGGGGACTCCCGTCACTGTGGCGCGGCTCGGAGCTCCGCTCGCTATTTCTCTCCTTCCCCCCGCGAAATGATTGCTTGCACCTGGGGCCGCTCCTCCTCCTCCTCCTCTTCCTCCTNAAGTCGCCTGGTTGGAGCATGGGGTAACGCAGGGTGCGGGTACCCCCAAAACTACCGACCGCGTCACCCCAGGCCCTGGCTGGGGGCATTTCGGGAAGCCCCATCGCGGGCGCTCACCAAGAGTTCCTCTGGGATTGCCAATTCCACACGGATCTCTGGCTGCACGAAGCCGAGCGCGGACAGACACCGCGGACTCGCGTTGGACTGACAGCAATTCCGTCCTGCCTCAAAGGCAAAATCCCAGTCCTGGAAAAATTAATTCTTTGCGTACTTAGGGTGGATTTCTTTTAAAACTCACCCACAACTGGTTTCAGAGTAGTACCAGTTTCCTGCTCCATCCGATTGCAAGCATCGGGTTTAATACAAACACATCATTTTTCAAAGCACAGCCTTTGTAACCCAATTAACCCGTCTCCCTAGTCACACAAAGGGACGCCAGTCGTTCCCTGATTAAGGGCTCAGAACTTTTGTTTACTTTGTCCTTCCTAAAAATAAAACCGGCGAAAGGAGTGCAACCATCAGAGTTACCTTCCATGCACACTCTGTACATCCTCAGACACAGAGAAAGAGCAAATTCAGACACCGAAATACCAACCACGACACCGCATTTTGGGCTACAGATCAGCAAAATACCCGTGTCACCAATGGTACCGGAGGCTTTAACAAGCCATGTCCTTAGAAACTACACTGATTTAAATTCTCTCCGTTCCATGGCAAACCACAGGCAAAATTTAAATCAGCTGCTCCTGGGCTAACATCTTGTATTTCGAGTATAGCCTGGAGCAAACACTCGGGGCTGAATGACAAGTCTGTAGAAAGGGAAGGCAGAGGAAATGCAGCAGCGGAGTGGTTTGCGATAACGGTGAGGGATAGCTCCCAACTCCTCCATCGAAGGGCGTAAGGAAAAGATTAAAATCACTCCGATACCTCCAAACCGTAAATGGCTGCGACAACAGATTTAGGGGCTAAATTTAGTCCCCGGGTACAGCTTTAAGCCTGAGCTATCCGTACCACGGGCAGAACAATGGGAAGCAGTTTTTATTCCTCCTCTTCCCACTCCTCCTGTGGGGGAGGAGGAGGAGAAGAACAAACAACGGTGTGCACAGGCATGGCAGCAACCACTACTGCTCCCTCCCCTCCCTGGACCGGTCTGCAGCGGGCATCAGAGAAACACAGGGCCAAGACATCGTAAAATGGATGTTCGGAAATCTCAAAGACACGAGGACACGTTAGACAAGCAGAGGTGGAGTCTAAAATTAAGTGGACCACAGAAATACGCGCTCGGTGCAGTTCTGCTCGATACAGATGCGACTGTTAGTAAATGTTATGGTGACCACCGGGTCACCTTGCGCACAGGGCAGATCCAGCTGATGTACGAAGCCTCTGTGCTTTGAGGACCAAACTCTGATAACGAGTGCTCTCATCAGAAAAATCTCTCAGGCCTCGGACAAGAAATCCGGCTGCTGCTAAGCAGGTAAAGAGGTAACAGAGCAATCACTGGCAGCCTCTGCTGGCTGGCTGTCAGCGCAGGTAACACGCTTTTCTTTTCATGAATTATAATTAAAGGGACAAAGTGATAGAGAAGTAAAGAAGTTTGATTCCCTTCTCTGTGAAAATATGAGCTGGCTGCCTTCGCTACCAAAAACAAACCCCAGAAATAAAGTCATGCTGCACACTGCCAGTGGCTTTATCACCCCAGCTACTCCCGCAGCCCAATTCCCAGCGGTGTTTTCCAAGAAGCAGCAATGCAAACTGCAACAGAGTGCTGCATTTTATGTGTATTTGGAGGCAAGTGAAAAATTAAAGCAGAACTCAGTCGGTCCTGACACAGCGCTGTGATTACAGGCAGATTGTGACAAGACACGGCAGTGCTGGAATGGCGTGTCAGAGGCAGCACATTAAAAAGCTGTACAGGAAAAGTTTTTGATCTGGAGATTAGAGACAATTAGGGACTGTAGCTGAGTTTTAAGCAAAATATGTTTTAGGATTTTTTTTTTAATTTGCACATAAAGTAAGAGATTGGAGAGAGACAGAGAAAATAATTACACTGGAGGAATTTAACAGCCATCCCTAAGGCGGTATTTTACATGGTGCACAATATCTGTAGCTGGTTACATCCAGCAGAAGGACTAAGTACCTTCCTTTCAGCTGAATGGAAGGAGCAATCCCACACCTTCATGAATTACATCAGCTAGAAACAACACAAGTTACCATCCAAAACAGAAGACTCACACACCATCTGATCCTGCTGAAAACAAGAGGAGGTGTGGTAGGAGGTCGAGCTCTGTAGATGCAAAGCAAGCCTTGGAAAGTAGTGGTGATGAGGGTGACCCTGCAAGGAAGTGTAAAGCTGCTCAGACAGAAGTCTAAGCAGAGGTAGATCCAGAGACTCCAAGCAAGGAAAACAGTCTCATTTCTTCTATTCGGGAAGGAACAGGGATGTTTGATTTCTAAATCTGTTTTTTGCAGGACTGGCAGGAGCAATTCTTGCAACACACAAAGCAGTATCTCAGTCACGCCCTGCTCATTTCTAGTTTGAAGCCTTTCAGGACCTGCTAATATGTTAAATGGACAGCAATAATTTCTGTGAAATCTTTTCAAGAGACACTGATCAGAGCAGGGAGATGCAGCTGATAGTGTGGGATGAGGAACTTCATAAGTGATTTACTCAGATGCAGACCTGTGCCCTTCGCCTACAGAACAAAGGTGTTGCTTCAGTCTGCTTTATTTTTACTACCTCTGGCATTTACTTGTCCACCAAATCATACAGACTCTTGGGTTTTGTTTTTAACGCCTCCAGAAAAATTCTGTTCTAGAAAGCTTGCAGCCTGTAGTGCAGCTTAAAGAGGGAGAAGAGCGAGAGAATTCAGTAGTTGTCTTCAAAACTGTGTGTGGTATGTGGTTAGGATTTTTTACATCAGACTAGCATTTGAAGTTTCTCTTCCAAGTCATATTGGTGCTGTATTTACAGCAGAACTCAGTTTTATTTGTTACTGGGACTATAAAGCCTTTTCCCAAATCCACCCACTATAGCTGTCTGTTTAAAAAGCTGCCACAAAGAGCTCTGGCTTACTCCGAATACACAGGGATTTTCACCTGAGTATCACAGAATCACAGACTGCTTGGGGTTGGAAGATCATCTAGTCCAAGCCCCCTTGTCAGAGCAGGATCACCTAGAGTACAGACACAGGAGATACAAGAGACACATGTGTAAAGCATCTGGCTTTTTTTCCTCAAAGTAACCTTAGGCATCTTAAGCACTTTATGTGGGAGGGCATCTCTGGGTATCAAGCCCCTGCTCAAGCAAGGCCAACTTCAAAGCCACGTCCAACGCCAAGTGCAGCCTGGTTGCACCAGGTGCTATCAAGTTGAGTTGTGAACATCTCCAAGGACTCCAAGTCCCAGTATCTGCCTGCTCTCACTATGACTCCCGCTATCAGCTCAGACTTTTCCTTGTTGCAGTTAGTCTTTATCACTGCCAAGACTAATCGTGCTCAGACCAGCAGTGAAAACCCCAAAGTGTTCGTTCTCGAGGAAACTACAGTGCCTGGTTTAAAGTTTAAACCCAAGAAATATTTCTCCACCGGACAGTTTTGCTATCACAGATGTTTCCTTCCCTTCTCCCTCCCACTCCATGATCACAAAGAATGCCAGAAATCGTTTTACAATGCTACGGCCCAGGGATTGCAAAAAAGACCCAAGTGACACGAGTTACACAGCTACGGTTTTGAAATGCAGATGCTCTCATGGGGCACCTAACTCTCTGTTATGGGTAAAACAAAAACTTCACACCCTTTTCTGTGTGAGGGGGGACAAAGAATGCGATAGCAGCCACAGCAGCTTCTCTAAGGCAGTGGAGAAGGTGGAGGCCAATATGATTTGTGGCGCAGGGAGTTGAGGTAAGAGGCTGGAAGGGGAGAGCAGTTTCCAGATAAATGAGGGATGTGGAAGGGAACTATGGATCCCTTTTCCTCTTACTACTACTCCAGCAGGTTCTGTTTTAGCCAGCTCCTCTGCTGGACTCACTGCCCAGTCCTTTCCCAATATTGTCTGTTACGAGGCAAATATCGACCATGTAAATGTTAGGTAATTAGGGTGCTGTGAAAGAGAGCAAGAAATTGGTTAAAAAAAAATAAGGTGGGTTTTTTCCCATGTTGTGGTGGATCAGCAGAGAAAGATGGACATTCAGATATGCACGTTTATTGCACAGTCCTTTCACAAAGGAAACGTCTAAGGTGTGAAACATGGGAATTAGCTACTAACACTATTCAGGTACTTAATAAGAATTAAGTAAGCTTTTGAAGTAAATTGCTACAGTCTCCCTTTAATCATTCCTATTTGTGATCTCACAGATTAGACAGTTCCTTTTCACCATTTTAAGGACAGTTTTCTTAAGAAGCTTCCCTCAAGATAACATTGATGATCCTGTGACAAATGGAATTCACTTCACAGGGTCAATTTGGAGTGACAAGTACAACCAAACTTCAGTTCCTCAAATCAATAGAAATAAACCACTGTGCAATAAGCTATCAAGAAGTGACATTACTTCAAGAGACATGCTGTGAAGTCTACTGAATGGTGATAATTAGCAGTTTTCAGGAATTAAAACATAGCTTTTGTGTTAAAAAAACAGCACCTGAGCTATGTAAGGATGCTATTTACTAACTGACCCCACATGATAAAAAAAGCTCCAAAATGCACGAAAATGGACAATGGAAGAATTAGAAAAGCATCTTGGGATGGTAAGAAAGCAAACAAATAAAGACATATGCCTTCTGACAGGGTCATGTGGCTGCCACAGAACTAATCCATCTGTCCTCAAACTAGCAGTAGCTTCAAAATACAGTATAGTGGCAAAAGACTACAGGCTTACAACCCTCAACTGCTCCAAGCTTCCCGAAGGGGCCTGGGGTCTGCCCTTCCTTTATCTCCAGCTTTTGATGGTGTAACTGATGTTCAGTTACTGGCTTGTGACAGTATGCTGACAGTCTAGAAGAATGTGCTTTTCCTTCAAATACATCCCTCTGCACTTCAGGCACTACAGCAAACCCATGTCCTGTCCACGCAGCTGTCCTGACCCAAAACATCACCTCTACACATGGAACTGCACCAGGGTGAGTGGAAACAGACCAGCTACTAATGACACTGCTGTCAGAAAATGATTGCAGTTTAAGCCTGTTTAACCAGAGGACAAAAAGACAGCAACTGAGAGAACTGGAACTAAAGAAATACTGCTCAGCCAGTATTCAGCAGAGCTGGAACTGGATTTTAAGGCTACTAAGAACACAAAAATAAAAATCCCCAACACTATCAGCACCTACTTGGATTTTTCATATACTGCAAGCCACAGAGTTCTCTTGAACTACAGCATGACCTTTTAAAAGGCAACAATTTTTGATTTAATGAGTTCAAATGATGAATAATTTATTGTAGTCCTGATTAGGAAACCAAGTTCTAAGGGCCATGCAAAAGCAACCGCAGAAGGTAGGAACACAAGGATCAAAACCATATACATCCATCAGTCCTCCAAAATCACAACTTTGGATGCACCAAAGAGCAAAGTTGAAGAATATGCTATTATGCCTTTCATTCTTCACTGGTTTTTGAAAACAAACTAAACAGTGCACCCTGTGTTACTGCTTTAAATTCTCCCCAGAGCATCACTTGTATTTCACCCTCCAAGCATTCCTCAGAACTCAAAGCTGAGGCCACACATCCATAAACAACCATGTGTTCACGTGCACCCAAATCCTTCTCCACCTCAGTTCTGTACTTCTGAACGGCACAACGACAAACCTGTAGGACAAAATCCTCCCCACCACAACCCTCAGCAACTTCCTTTTACTGGGTGCTGAAACCTACAACAGGGAGAACAGCTGTGTGCATTTTTTACCTTCTCCCAAAGAGATTAAACCCCTTGGGAAGTGTCTGTCCTGAAATCTGTTAGCTGGCCGCTAGCGTTACGTGACAAATTCACTGCCACGTGTCAGAAACCGACTCAAACCCACTTTTCATGGTGGTGGCTTAGCTTCAACAGGCACAGTACATTTTCCCAGAGCATCCAGCCTAAAATTCCACCCTAAATTTTTCCTTTAATAGATTCTTTTTTAAAATAGTGCTTCCTCCAGGAGACAAGAGGTGGCTCAGAGAAACACCAAACAACTAGGATCATTTAGGAGAAAGTCGTCGCTTCAAAGACCGGTGTAGACAAAATTCAGTTCAGAACTAAAGATTTACTACTTGTTTTAGTGTAGAACCTACTGAGGAGCAGCTGGTGCTGAGCCCAGATTTGACTAGCAGAGCCCCTTTCACTATTTCTTGAGAGCAATAAAGCTGAACACAACCAGAGCAAGTTGTGACTTTTTAGAAGACAATCTTTAAGCAAAGTGTTACTCGGTATTACTACTCTACCACTTTTGTGAAGAAATGGAAAAGAAGAACGTGGAAAAGATATGGGATGGAAACTATTTATAAACTGAAGCGTGGCACAATTTCTTTTTACGGATTTTAAGCTCAGCTTCATTTAGAGCAAATTTTCCTCCCAGCTGGAGCAGCTGAAGAGGTATCACTTATATTCTCTTACGGCATGGCGCCTGTATCAGCACACGCTTGCATCGATAACCATATATGAGAAAAGGACTGGGAATAGCTTCCTACCAAGAAGCAGCCTAGATGGAAAATTTTGCAAACAGCAGCAGCCCAAGTAGACTCCTGAGTAACTCACCCTCAGTGATAGATGTGTGGAAAATGTCGCGGAAAACAAGAGTTGCTGATTTCTTTTTTCTTTTCCCTGGAGTTAAAAATTAGTTAATTAAAATTTATAAAATTCATCTCGCATCCGATAACTATGTTTCAGGATTAGTAACATCTAAATACATTCAACTTCCAATAACTGGCAATTTTTGTCTTAAATTAGTTTGATTGTATTAGATAATGAGGACATTTATATTTATAGCTAGAAATTGGCACATGTGAAATGTTATGTGAGCTGAGAAATTATTTTTTTATTCAAAAAGAAATATCAAACTCGACATTATTTGCCATCTCCAGGAAAAAAAAAAAAAAAGAAAGAAATTAAACATATACTGTAGCAGTACCAAAATCTGTTAAATATAAAGACAGCATTTTTGAGAGAACCTACAGGTCCTTTTGGAAAGGGCACTATCAGGGAAAACAGAAGTCTGTAGATTAAGGTCCAACTTCTTTCATCAATATTTAATTCACCCATAAACCTTTCCCCTCTGCTCAAACTTATGGTTTGAAGCTAAAACTCACCCTCTTCCTTCATATAACTTTTAAGATCTATCACATACAGCTCCTCAAATCTCAGCACATCTGAACTGAATTACTGGCCTCCAGCTCAGGAAGGGCCATAGTGGAAAGGGAAGCACTGGCTCCTGCCTATTGTTTGCATAAGATGGTGGTGACCATCGTTTTTGCACAGCCACCAGAATGAATCTGGCTTGAGAAGGCATGTGGGGTGTTTCTGAACACCCCTCTTCCTCCTCTGCACATCTGCAGTGGCTGCTGCAGGAACAAACCCGGCGTAATTTGTTCTCCTACTTTTAATGGAAGATAAAGAATGACGTGACAACAACAGAGTTACTCGCCTCAGAACCTAAACAGTAAGGAACAAGAAAACAACCAAAGAGACAGAACAAGGGAGAGCTTCCAGTAGGGAAAAGAAAAATGCTTCTCGCCTCAGTAGCAGTCGCCTAGAACTTGTTTCTCGCTGCTCCATAACACGATACAAAGCTTCTGGAAGTGGCTCTAACCATTACGAGTTTCTAATACGTTAACTAGAACACACAAACATGAAAGCCCAGCAGCGATTCTCTACAAAGACTTCATACAGTGACTTGCATGAACTTCCCTGTATAAGGTATTAAAACACTTGGTAGTCAAAAAAATGCCAAAGAAATGGAATAAGGCTAAATTTTTTATGGTTTTTTTTCCCAGCTTATGTTTTAACCAAAGTGCTCATAGGGGAAGAGCTTTCCTACATTTCCTTTCCTCCCCAAAAATGTCCTTTATAAAACAAAGCAAAAAAAAAAAGTGAGGAAAAAATGGTTACATTCACAAAGCTATATTTTATTGTTATGGCAACTGATGTGCTAAAAATAAAGAAATAAAGTTGTTATGGCAACTAGAATTTTAAAGGCAGTCAAAAGTAGAATAATCAAACATTCTGCTAGCTTAAAATATAACGTCTATGACTCAATTTTCAGAAAGAGCTTCGGAGACAAGTAGTGGTTGGGTTTTTTTGGATTCTGCTTTGGAGATCACAATTAGCGCAAGTTTTCAGAGAACTCCGCAGAGCACAAGGGAGGAAATCAAGGTGAACAGGAGATTAGTCATTCCAAGTGCTCACGGTCAGTAGGAAGCAGCACACACCTTGTACCACTTAATGAGTGTCCTGGCGACTGTACCTTGATCCATAAAATGTATCAGCTTATTATTAAAACAAGCAGCAATAAGATGGGATTTATAGCAGTCATCACTATGTTGTGGCACAACAGAGTGACACATCAAAAGGCACTCTAAATCCAGAAGTTACTTAATGATGTTAATTTAAGTACTGAAAAGTTAGGGAATACCAAAATTCATTTGAGCTCTGCCCCTCTGTACGTATGGAATTATAAAGCTGATGAGAACTACCCAAGGGCATAACATACCTCAGTTTCTGATACGTGTTGGATCATCAGACAGGGCTCCGAGCTGTACAAGCACGTCCACGACACCCGTCGAGAACTCGCTGTCTCCCATCCAACACTTGCCAGCTTGTCAAAATCGCTACTTTAATTAAAAAATTAACAGAACTGTGTGCGCTGCAAAATGTTCCAAAGCCCATACTCACATAAGCCTTAATTACTACTAAGCAAAGTATTTAACAGATACTTCAGAGAATTATGACTAGAAACAGTAGGTTCTACTGGCAATATTTGCACTGGAACCATGTATGTGGCATGTGCTGGCATCCCAGCCTGAGCGAGTATCTCACCACGGTACGTGCCCGTGTTGTGTCTTCACTGCAGTTAAGCAGTTCCTGTCAGTGTTACTCACAGCTCCTTTCTGGCCCCTGGGAGAGGCCATGAGGGCTTTTGGCATGCAGGAGCGGCACAGCCAAGAACACAGATCTAAGTCAGGTTCCTCCTGCACCTGCACTAACGGGAAAAGAATCAGATTAACACCTTATTGCAGCAGAAGAAAAATCAAGAGACACAGAGTGTAAATTCAAGGGAGGCACAAGGAGTGCAGCAAGGACAACACTGACAAATTCAAGAGTATTTTTATAGCTTTGCTTCCCCGGTCTCAGTATGAATCCCGAGGCTAGATACACTGCCAACTTAGTCCCTCTTAAGCATCATGTGAAGCCCCAGGTATTCTGAGAAGTGTAAATCATGTAGGAAAATAAATTAACTAATGAATCTGTGACAGAGTTAACAGCTTCTGCAGAGGATGCTCCAAGTACAGTAGTCACTATACATAACACGTAATATGTGGATAGATCTCAGACCCATGAATGCTAAGGCTTTAAATCAAAGATGGAGCAGTACCCCTCCGAGTGCTCAGGCTAACAGAGCCAGGCTGGTTTGTCGCTGACTCAACCAGCTCCTGAAGACAAAAGACATGCTGTTTGAGCTTTCTATGAAATTAGTTTCCTCGCTGTATAATACTCTAAGCGTAATCAAGAGCATGGCTGACTGCAATGCACGTCCTGGAGCTCAAAGAAAACGGGCAGCAGTCCGAGTATCACTCCACTGACAGCCGTGTAAATCCATTGCTCACATTCAGCATCCAGGGTTCACATTTCTTTTTATATCAGACAGAGCCATTCTGCACTGAATATATACATATATACACCCCCAAAGAACGTTTATTTGAACATTTGCAGGCACATTTTATGCTTAACACTGTTCCTATATTTTTAATACTCCATAAAATAACAACTCGGCAGCAAGCATTTTCACAGACAGGCCAAGGAAACCCTGGAAGATGTGACACTGAAAGACCAAAGGTGCTTTCTGAAATTCCAGTTACTAATTCATCAAAGGAAGGCAGCATCCTTCCCAGGGGTGCCTCTCATTCCTTCACCACACAGGTAACAAGAAGTGTGCTTAACTGGCCTGCGATGTTACACTGCCCTAACTAAAGCTTTCTGAAAGGGGGAGAAGGGAGTTTTCTACATAAAATCTAGAAATTACTGTGATGTATCAGCCTACAGGAGTGCATCAAAGACACACAGCACGTGGTACAGGAACGTCTTCTGGCAGCACTGTCTGGGCAAGGCACAGCCTGAAACCGCACGTCCCATGTACGACAGTCTCCTTTTGGGATCGGGCTGGGTACTGTGTTACCAAGTCAAAAACAAGGTGTATTTTGAAACTGGGTTGGTTTAGAGACAAACCAACCATGTAAGATGACTTTGTCCTGTGCAGCATATGATGAAAAACCACGACGCTCTGTATCCGCAATATTCAGCTGTCACTTTAAAATAAACAACTGATAAAACCCCACAGTGAAAACCAGTAATTCTTAGGTACCAAAACATTTGGGTATGTGCACAGAAACATAATGAAAAGAACATTAGTACACACAGTAGTGGTCCTCAATGGATTTCCTCTTGGTTAGTTTGCCACAGCAGCTGCTTGCTCAAAATTAGTCTTAATTGGTATGAGCATACTCATCACTACAAAGGTGGGAAATATTTCATGGACACAGGATGTAAGGGAGATCTCTAGGATCTCTTCTGATTACTGTATAATTTATTTACTACTAGTTCAGCCCCTGAGGAGAATATCCTAAAAAGCACGGGAACAACGCTGTCCATCAAAGAAGTGAGGCATAAATTAAGGTAGCAAAAGGTATCAGAATTCCCCCCTGTATTAAACTCCAGTTTGCACTAGGGGATGGATTCATCCCTAACATATGTTTTAGTTTTTCCACACACACAACTCAAGCTTTTCTGGGTTTTGTTACTCTTCCAGTCATGCTGAATTGCCCCTCACTCACTGTACACTGTGAAGGGGAAACCCACTGACCACGGGTACCGCTGTTAAAGGCATTTGAAAGAGACTGTAAACACCAGCCATGCTTCCTTGGAGAAATAAAACCCACTAAATGTAAAGTGTACTTTCAGATCCTTCGATTCTCAGCACTCTTTGTGTCATTCTTTGAGCATCAAACATAGTGAAACCAGCAATTAATAGTCAGAAGGCAATGGTTGACATTAAATGTGTTTAAGATTTGTTGAAACATTAACTTTCGTGGAACAGTCACGGGAAATGCCACCTATTTTGAAGGCTGACTGCTGCACAGAAGCCAGTGTAGGGCCCCTGAACAGCCTTCCCGAATCACACCCCAGAAGCCACATGGAAGATGCTCTCAGCTTTCACGCAGACACAAACCACTCCAAAGAGAAATCACAGCTAGGAAGTCAGATTTTTAAGAGCTATTGGCATTTTTAGGTGCAGTCGCTGCATTTACACACGTGGGCCACACGCACGTGCCAACGTGGGAGTTCAGCAATCGCGTGACACTGAAGCGTCTTTCTTACCTCAGAGTCAGAACGGGGCCGGCCTGAAATGCTTTCCAAGTCTACAATTACTGCTTGTTTCCAGGCTCAACAACAGAAATTAGTTAGCCTTACAAAGATGACATCTAAAATCCAATTACTGTGATTTTTCAGTGCAGTCTTCTGATTTCCGGATGCTGTGTGGGCACCTAACGCCTCTCATGCTCCCTGCTCCGGTACAGGAACATAAAGAGCCCCGTGTCTTGTCTCTTCCCCTCACCTCCAAGAGCTCCAGCCCTTGAGTAACACAGCCTCCCAAACAGCAGTTATGCAACCTTGGGCTGAAAGCTGGGGATGGTCAGGCAGAAGTGAACTCGAGTTGAGAGAGTAAATGCAGAGATTAGGTTGATTGTTTAAAAAAATCAAGATAAATAAGTTATGCTCCTGGGAACTGCAGCGATCCACATACATAACAATTTGCTTCATCTATGCAGTGCCCTAACGCTGCAAGAGGGAGATGCAGCCACAGAATGAATATGCATTACATCAAGAACACACTGCAGAGGACTCCAGAAATCACTGAATCACCGAATCCCCTGAGCTGGAAGGGATCCATAAGAATCATCGAGTCCAGCTCCTGGCTCCACACAGGACCAGCCCAGTCAGAGCAGGGGACTGAGCGCTTCACCCAGACACTTCTTGACCTCAGCCCAGCTGGGTGCTGGGACCCCTTCCCTGGGGAGCCTGTCCCAGTGCCTGACCCCCCTCTCAGTACATAACCTCTTCCTGATACCCAACCTAACCCTCCCCTGTCACAGCTTCATGCTGTTCCCTCTGGTTCTGTCCCTGGTCCCCACAGAGAGGAGAATCGGTGCCATCACCTTCACTGCCCCTCGTCAGGAAGCCACAGACCACCATGAGGTCTCCCCTCAGCCTCCTCTTCTCCAGGCTGAACAACCCCAGGGCCTTCAGCCTCTCCTCATCAGACTTCCCCTGCAGACCCTTAACGATGCACTTGTACTCCATGGTGTAGGATACCATTGTTCAAAACGTCTTCTCACTATGGCTGCTCTTCAGCACCAGCATCATCACTGCTACAGGAAACCCTTTGCCTATTAACAAACCAATACTCACATTAAACTCGGATACCTACTAATGTTTTATCTACAAAGGAGTACAACGGGTTTGAAGCCAGGCCTGCCTGAGGTGCCAAGCACTTACCAGAACTACCAACCCAAGGCTTTATCACTCTGTTGGCAACAATGGGCAAGTATGCTCCCCTGTGTTTGTGGGCTATCATCTCCCACAGCCAAAGCTGGATGTGGTTTCCGAGGGGCAAATGCAAGTCTCAGCTGCACCCTACCCTTCAGGACAAACCCATCAGCCCACACGATGCTTGGAACTGGGAGCTCATACAGCACCCAGGAGCAGGGATTGTAGTTCTTGCACCCCTCAGTGGCTCTGTATGGAAAGAAATGGCAGGAAAACTCTTAAAATGTGGTGGCACTTTCTATATTATTTAATAGACCCTGAAAAATAAATATTATTGGCACTATTTTCCACCTGAAAAAATCATACATAAAAGTTAAAATGAAGATGACAGAAAAATAAAAGTTACTAATGGATGCTACTCCTTCCTTTCCTGAAAAGAGCTGTCACCGTGTCACAGAATTTCTTTGAAGATGAAGAACGAGCATAAGATTTTCCCTTTTGTGCACACGAAATTGAAATATTTTCTCCAGATGAGCTCTAAATGAATCAAAACTTGGCAAATTAAATTCACCTTAGGGACATTTTATTCCTGAGTTTGTAAGAGTAATATTAACATTTACTATGAAACCAGGTACCGCTACATTTATAATAAACGAAAGCTTTTATCTCAAGTCTCAATTTAAATTAAATTATTTCAAGAATTAAACTTCTGTCAACTTCTGCTCTTCAGAGACAATATTTTTTCACTAATTTCTAATAAGTAGTTTCAGTTCATATGTACTACTTTATTCTCAAGCATGCAGTGCACTAAAATAACTCAATCTGTTGATTCTAAGACTGTCAGTGCTAGCACCAGAACTTACCCCAAAAACGAGGCAACCTATGAAACCAAACAGCACATGATAGGATTTTTTTATACCATCCACACTAAATTATAAAAATATGAAGACTCTACCTGCCATGAAATGGCAGTTTAAGAAAAGAGTCATCCTGACCCTTTCAGAAAAGGTGGAGAAAAGTCAAACTGAAGAAACTGGTCTTAGAGAGTAAGATTCATTTGAAACAAAAAGGAAACTGGAGATGTTGCATGTACATCTCAAAGTGATTGGTTCCCCAAGAGTTATTTTGCTTAATATCTACCTTTCCAAAAAGCAGTAAAACACGGGTTAGTACCATTTCTCTTCAGTAAACTGAAAAAAAAACCCACTATTTTTTGTAATGATAATTGATCCTTACATAATAGGGTCTTTTATAATTGCTAAGCATAGAGCTGTATCATTCCTGATACCTCCTCTCTCTAAAAGTTAAGGGAAACTCTTCCTTATTAGTAGAGAGAGCAAATAAAGATGTAAAAACCCAAAACCTGGACCAACAAAACCACAGCAGACCAGCATTTCTGCAACTTTCCAGCCCTCATTGCTGGGAACTTTGTTTGGTGCAAAGCAACGGACACGCCGTGTTTCTCACAGCTGTAATCACAGCCTGGGTGAGGTACCACCTTCAGAGCTCCCAGGCTGCTCTCTTGTGAAAGGGGGAGGACCTTGATGTCTTCTGTAGGTTATCTGCCACCAGACAGGTGTGCTGGAAGAAAAGATGGTAGCCATAGCGGTATGGGCTGCGGGCCAGGGCAGTCAGCTTGGAAATGAGAGATCACTTCACTGCAGAGATGGGAGTTTTAAGAACGCTGCAAGGAGAAACCCACACGTTACACACTGGTACTCTGATGCTCTTGGTGAGCTGAGAGCTTAACAGAGTGAGAGCTGATGGCAGGGCTGGCTCCCCATGGCACCACGCTGAGGGCGGGCAACTCATTCCACGCTCCAGAGATGCAGAAATTCCCCCATTTTCGGTTAGGACAAACAGATGCAGCATTCCAAACACAAATATTTGCTACAAAAATGCTCTAATGTTTCAGTCCATTAACCAACCTGCTGTGGCAGCTGGTGAACAGTCATCTTTTTAATTAGACACCCTTACTGATTAATTAGTCTCAGAACACTGAGCAGTGGAACCCTGCACAATGCCATTGGGACAAAAAATATTGCTCTTCCTAGAGCTAACTTAATATCCTCTGGTACTGCTGCAAATAACAAGGTTGATTAATTTTCTACTCAAACTAAAATAGCCTTTCTGTCGAAGTAATTCTCTCAATACACAGCTGAACTGTTTCAGCCCAACAGTTTCACACCAATAAATACACAAACAACCCCCAACCCCTCTCAAACATGGTATCAAGGCACCGGTTTCAAAGTTCACTGCCTTTATTCCAATTTGCATATACACTGTGGCTCACTTGGAATCTCCTCCACACACCATCTATGGGAGCAGTTAGCAATAAAAACAAGAAAGCCAAGTAGCTATTGAAGTATGTGGTAAGGAAGGAAAGACCTTTTCTTGTTTGAACAGTTGTGGTAATTTCCAAGTGTAAAATGTAAATACTTCTCTACATTAGGTTTGCATGAAAGTTGATCTTTCATTTTGGTCCTCTGAAACCAGTTTGCAGAGGGATGCACTAAGTGCAGTATTAGTGCCAAGTTAGAAGAAGCAAAGTTAATCCAGTGCATAGAAGTTTAAACTTCAACAATGCAACAAGATACTTGCTCTATTTAGTTATTCAATTTCTAACTCCTCATTTTGGACAAGAGACCACTGTTACACCTTCGGGAGAGGAGATGATACAGACAAATAATTGCAGGGCATTACATAATCCTACCACCCTGAAAAAGTTTCCATTCTCTAAAGAGTTTATAATAATGAAACAGAGCTACTGAAGAGCTACAGAGATTCAGAGATCTCTCCTGCAGGCTGGGAGCCACAGACCCATCTGCAATGAGTGAAGAGAGGCAGAGCAGCAACGCCACCTATGATTTACCCAGGCAGATGAATGCATGCTCCACAGGGTTTGTAACCAGGTGGGTGTGAGAAAAGTCAGTGTAACGTGTAACATATAGCACCCTCAGTGTACCCAGGCAGCTTCCATCTGCCACTGTTCACCGCTCTCTTCAGCAAAGTTTAATTTTCTATCTGGTCCCGCAAAACGTTTTAACCTCTGAGGTCTCCAAAAATCTGAAACAACAACTTGTGAGGTTTTTTTCTTTTTGCTTTCTAATGAGAGGATCTGTCTTGTAGGAATCAGAAATGATGCTACTGGTCCAAACGGAGCAGATAAACTATATATATTAGCTCTAATCTGATTAGATTTCATCCAGCTCCAAAACCAATGTACTTTCATGTAATTGGTCCCTACTGCCAGAGAATGATACCTCTGTGTGGTTAGTGCCAATTTCAAATGATAACATTACTGAGATACACTATTCCACCATACAGCAATATTTAACCCCCAAATCAATGCCTCTCCTATTTACTTCTGGCTTTGGAAGAATTCTTAGGATTTTCACTCTTCTGTAGAGTGGCTTGAAATGCTCTTGGCCCAGACACAGAAAAACATTACAGTCAGCAAAGATCTCCATGGGCCAACTCTTCTGAAGCCTGACCCAGTAAATAGTTATTATCTCTCACTGTTCTGGGTCCATGCTCATATTGCAAAAGGAAACCATGACAATGAACAAATCATCTTATTTTGGGTTCTCTTACAATCCAGTCAGTCTTCCTTTAAGGCCTTTGACTCAGCCACCACTCATCTCAAAAACAGGCATTCACATCACACACAAACCTCTGTTGCTTTTGAGTACCACAGTCCTGCTAACACACGGTTTAGAGGAAACCAGGTTTCTTTTTCTGATCATACTTAAAAAATAGTAATAATGAATTGAAAATGTTTTGTTTTCTTAATCCAGAGCTGTAGCAGCATTTACAAGTAGTCTAGATACGCTCTCAGATGAACTTCCTATATATACAGCTCATTTCTAAATGGAAATCAGATTGTAAACCAAACATCTGATATATTTAACAGTCCTAACTCCTACCTTAAAACACCCCATCCAAAAGTTTTCAAACTACAGAATGGGAAATGACTACCTCCTTTTTTCACTTTCATTATTTTACTCATGCAACTGCAGCAGTCCAAGGCAGGTAGCCAGTCTGCAACCCTGCGAAGGATGGAAAGCAGCCTCCACCTACAACCCACTCCAGACCGAAACCCACTCAAACACCAAAGCAAAGTGTCACTAACAGGCAGTACAGTATGTGATAAACAAAGCATCTGCAGCAATGCAGATACAAGTGAGCTACACTAAGTTGCTGTATGACCACAATTACCTCAACTGTAAACTGGGTAAACCGTGATTCGCCACTGGTCAGTGTATGGGAGCTCAAAATACATCTCATCATGGGAAAAGCCATCTGAAAGGAACCACTGGAGCCAAACATGAAATAATGCCATGGTGGCAGGAGAGCAGCTGTCAGTGAAGGGGTCCTAGCTTATGGTTTGCCATTTACCTCTTTTGACAAATGGTTCTGACATGCTTTTACAAAAGCTCTGTGTACATCCAGAAGTAGCACTATGTGCATCTACCAGTATCCCCTCTTCATCAGCATCACACAAGCAGATTTCTCTTACTTGGATTTGCACTTCTTTTCTCTTTTTAAAAAATATATACATAAACCCACTTATTTCTCTCACATTTTCCCCCTTTCTTCTACTGTGCCACGTGCAGCAGGGTCAAAAGCCTATGGCAGGCGTGCCAGAAAGGAAACTAAGGTAGATTTTGATTGTCATACAGTACAGATTTACATATATGTCAGAAACGAAGCAGCTGCCAAATCACAACTCCTACACTCTAAAATTGTATGCAAGACTTACTATTGTGCTCCAGTCAAAATTTCTGAGAGGCTCCTGGTAATCACCAAGCTGGAATGCAGCAGGAGATATAGCAAGATAGCTTTTGTCAGTAAGAAAGTGCTGGTGAGAGCAGAAGTATTTCTTTCTCCCCACCCCCTGGAACACCAAACTCAGCTAGAGATGGGAAATACACCAGTGTGTGAATGCTCTGGTAGGGGCAAGGAAACACGGTTCACTCCATCACTTGTGGCAGCGTGCTGACCTCCAGTGCGGAGGACTGGAGGATGTGCCCTTTGGAGAAGAGCAGCAGGGCACTGAGTTTTCTAAAGGAAACCCAAAGAGGTATTTTATTTTGCTTTCTGTGCTGAATGGAGACACCAGAAAAAGCCCAAATTACTCTTTCCTCCAGAACAGGCTGAACAAAACTCCATTCCCCTGTCTCAAAAGCACGGCAGTAGATTTCAGCGCTCCACATACAGATGGATCTCGGCCCATCTGACCTACTACTTCTGTGCAACCACACGCAACCAGTGTGCAACAAAACAAACGTGTCTGCATCACAGCCTCTACAGGCAATGTAAGTGTCCAGCATGCTGTCATGCAGTCCAGAACAAGGAACATGCTTTTTGCCTGCCAACAATACAGCTCCCATCCTGCAGCAGCACACAGAGCTTCACCTGGAGTTAACCAGCGACACCGTAAAGGTGCAGTTCACCTCTGTTTCCCAGAAGAGGTAGTTGAAGATCAGGTGGTGTGTTCAGTACTAGTAATTCCAGCTATCAGGCCCATCTCTAAGTGCTAGCAACATGGCAGGTTTGTTCCTCAAGCCAGGCCTCTCAAATTTTCTTTAGATAAAACCTCCCTCAGATCTCACATAACCAAAGAAATCACAGATGCCAGAGATGCTTTTAAAGCCAAGCCTCACTCAAGAGCACCAGCCAGCATTCCCCTCCTCCCTGGTTAAATACTGTTAAATACTAGAGTACTCTCCAGCATCCTGACAGAGTTAAGCACTGCAGCCATATTCTCTTAAGCACCAGACAAAAGCATCCTCAACTGTGCCTACACAAACTCCTCTTCTTGTGCATCTCGGGCTGCAGAGATTTTTCTGGTGATTTCTTTCTCAGAGCAATGGGCAGTTAGGAGGAATGGCACCAGTAAGGCTGGATGATGGGAGCGCTCGGAGAGCAGGCCTTTCCCGGGGAGCTGTTACAACAAGCAAGGGGACGGAGCGGCACGGCACAGAGCTGTTTGAGGGCTAAAGTTGTACCAGGGGGGTCGTATGAGGAGGTAAGCAGGCAGCAGGTTAGGTTTGCAGATCCTACTACCACCTCCTACTGCTTGTAACTCAGCACACTGAAAGCAGTCTGCTGCTTCTAGTAAGAGAATCAAGTGAACCATCATTAACACCCAAATAACTGGTTTCAGGTGGAAGTTACTATTGACACACACAAGGTAACACTAATATATATGTAACACTCTCTCTACAACAGCTTATTTCACATTATCAACGCACCAACATGAAACTGAATACAGTTCTGCCCACAGACATAAATATCAGATAATAATTCATTTTTAAAATTAGCTGACAAGTTTTTCTGGAGCACCCAGTATTAACTACTCCTAAAAACAGGCCCCAGCTTTGCTTTGGCATCACCTCACTCCTGTTCATTTCTTTTCACAAAACCTTTCATGCAATGTATGCCAAACAATGAGATCTCCAGCAGTTACAGTCAGGGCATAGAAGAAATTTTGTGATTTCAGGATAGAAGTGATTTACTCCAAACCTGAGTTTGCAGAAATGCTTCAGTTCAGCAGAGGATTTCATTTTCCAGTCCACTAGAGTAGGATATATCATACTAAATACCATATGCAATATCATCTTGAAAAATACACGTCACCCAAGTACTTCAACCATGAAAGGCCAAGCGTAGCAAGGTATTTTTAAGGCTTGAGGCCCTAGCATCAAGGCAAGCCTTGCATTTCAGAAGTTTTCCACTCCCTCCTCCGCTGTGAAACAAACATCTTCCCCACTTTTGGAAAGCAAGAGCAAAATAATGGAGGTGGTTTTGATGCAACATACAGCTGACAGATGTCCTGTGAATGGTTACTAAGGAAAATATAACCCAGCTACAACGTCAAAAAGAAAAATTTACACTATCAAAACATCCTTCTTCACTGGTAAAGGAGAAAGAAGCCACGAGGAGAGATCTCGCTCTGGGGTTGCTTTTAAACTTTAGAAACATAGAGGGTAGGTCCCATTAAGAGTATTAGAAAAAGAGATGAGGACATTATGAAAGGAAACTTTACTAACAACATCTATTCCAGAACTTATCTATGGACAAATGATTCATTCCATAGAGAAAAAACATCCAACACTTTGTGTGAGCAACATCTGTAATTCATTCGTTTCTGCCGTTATGGCTGGGTTTGAGACGGCTCTTTCTCTCTGAGTGTGTAACTACACTGCAGCAGCAAGAATTTAGGAACTGACACAGTGAGTTTCCCTCCTCACACTGCAGAGAGGTTTTTTTCTGCTACACCACAGTGGTTCTCAATCTTTCCACCCCAGCTATAAGACAACTCTTAATGTTTACTGATTGCACCAATGGCATTAGGGTACAGAATGGGAAGAGTTTCCCAACAGGCTGCTCCTCTCAAATCACCCATGCAGCAAGACAACTGCTTTCCTGGTAGGTACAAAATGGGTTTAGCATTCTAAGTAAGTAACACACCAAGATATACTCAAGTTTCTTTGAGGGGTTTGGCTTATTATGACTTTTTTAAAGTAAAAAAACCAGATAATTAAAGCATACAGAGCACTGAAACTGTTGAAAAAATAAAACCATGAATTTGAGTTTATGAAAAAACCCTCCAAACACCTGAACAACAAGCTGATGTGCTTATTATCATCACAGCAAGCGAACAGAAAGCTAAATGTCAAGCATTACTAGAGATATAGGTCAGCAATTTCTATTGTTAATGCCATTCAGCAGGTACCCGTGGCAGGAGGTAAAGCCACCTAATCACAATTCCAGTTGCTTAAAACAAGTCAAACTGTTTCACTCTTCTGCTGCTTTGCCACTGAATCAAACTGCTGCTCAGTGGAATTCATTTTAACCAAAGGATATAAAAAGAAATAGAGAAAACTAAATAATAAAGAAATCACTTACCATTGTGATGAGAACTCTATATTTATCCAGCATTGCCTGGTTGTCATGGCATCCCGCCAGCAACTGCCAAACCTCTGCCCTCAGTGCTTCTGGAACTCCACTTTTCACCAGGGTAGATAATCCGTTGGGTCTCACAACAAGATTATTGTGCCTGAGAAACAGACAATCATTTGCCTATTAGGTTTCAACTACAGAAGTAGAAGTCAAGATAAAAAAGTTTTTTAACTTTCCAGTGTTATTCTGAAATGCAGAGCTCACAACTAGTAACTTTAAACTTGTCTTCCAAGTAGCATTTGTCAGATGGAAAGCAAAAGTTCTCCAGAGAGTTTCATTAAGAACCAGTGGCAAAAATGTAGGGATACCCAAATTCTATAGGCTTGGCAAAGTTAATGTAAAGTAGAAAAATAACCAATTGCAGACACTGAACTAAACAGGCTAATGGAGAACAATTTGAATTGAAAGACAAAACTATGTCATCAGTGCAGACATTTCAATTGAAGTATTTGTCCAATGTTTATGTTCAGCTTAGCTTAAGGAAATAAAAATAACTTAAGCTGTGCAGAGAAATCAATTTTGGAAAAGAAAAGCCAGTTATAAGAGTACCAGCATGAAGACTGAAGCCAAGAAGACACTGTGCCTCCCTGAGCACAGCGACACTTGCACATACCTTGGTAAAACCCCACCATTCCCTATAAGTCTGCCAGTTAGTTTGAGTTAGCCTCTTACTCTGTACACACAGCCAGAAACGTTGGGAGACAACTGTGGGATGACTTTTTTTATTTTATTTTCCAATGCTGCATAATTAATCCTACAGAAGTTGGTATGTAGATTTACATATGCAGACAGGTTGATCACTAAAGATTGGCTCTTCCACAACCAGGTGCTCACTGAGCCTGTACCTTTGGGATAAAAACCATTGCACAGGCACAATATCACAGCTTGCAGCAACAGATGTTTCAAAATCCTTTGTGAGATAATAGTGTTTATTGACATAGATTAAACCTCACTTTGAGTTATTAAGGCAATTTTTGGAGCAGTGTAGCGGGAAAAGTGTGGGAATTGACTCTTTATTCTCCGCCCTAAGGTAGGGAGCACTTTGCTGTTGCTATGTTTGTCACCTCTACTGGTAAGAGAGCAGTGAGAGGGCAGTTTAGCCACGTGACAGCAAGCTGTGATGAAATTAAACACACCTACACCCTCGATTTTATGTAAATGTTCAGTGCACTCGCTCTTTGAAACAGGTCATTAAGATGTGAGCAGTTTATCACTGCTGTTTACACTTAAAAGGTGCTCTAACTAAATGTCTCTGTCCAACACTTGGAGGATGACATCACCATGTTCCAAATGAGACTTGAGAATTAAAAAGAGCATGACTCCATAATGCCCTTATTATTTAAACCACAGCTATTATTTTACATGTTAAATGCATAGCACAGCAAAAGTTAATTTCAAACTTTACCATTCGATTAACCAAATTCAAACCCCTCTAGTCTCTGTCTCAGCCCATTTTGCAGTGAGCCACATGATGTGGTTCACACTCTTATGATGGGAAAAAAGCTGGGAAATATAAAAAATATCCACAGAAATATTAACGGGACTGGACACTCAAATGATTAGATTTATGAAGTGTACACTCAGGAATAAATGAATAGAACACACCAGAAAGTCAGAGCTGAAGCTGTGTGAAAAGGAAGTGTTGCCAGCCTGCTTCGGATCAGATGAGTTTGGTTACTGCCTGGATTTCATAGAATCATAGAATGATTAGAGTTGGAAGGGACTCCCAGAGGTCATCCAGTCCAACCCCCCTGCAAGAAGCAGGGACACCCCCAACTAGATCACATTGCTCAGGGCCTCATCCAACCTGGCCTTGAACGTCTCCAGGGATGGGGCATCCACCACCTCCTTGGGCAACCTGTTCCAGTGCTCCACCACTCTCACAGGAAAGAACTTTTTTCTAATATCCAATCTAAATCTCCCTCCCTCTATTTTAAACCCATCACTCCTTGTCCTGTCACAACAGGCCCTACTGAACAGCCTCTCCCCATCTTTCTTGTAGGCCCCCTGAGGTCCTGGCAGACCGCTAGAAGGTCTCCCCGGAGCCTCCTCTTCTCCAGGCTCAACTGGAGAGCCCCAACTCTCTCAGCCTGTCCTCGTAGGAAAGGTGCTCCAGCCCTTTTATCATCTTTGTGGCCTACTCTGGACCCTCTCCAACTGGTCCATGTCCTTCTTATGTTGGAGGTTCCAGCACTGGACACAGTACTCCAGGTGAGGTCTCCCAAGGGCAGAGTAGAGGGGGAGAATCCCCTCCCTCGCCCTGCTGGCCACGCTCCTCTGGATGCAGCCCAGGATGTGGTTGGCTGCTGGGCCGCAAGAGCACATTGTCGGCCATGTTGAGTCTCTCATCCACCAGCACTCCCAAGTACTGGTCACATGTATTACATATGAAACAAGGGCGGCCTCTCTGGGACTCAGAAAGCTGATAAACAAAGTGAGCAGCTGGAAATGTGTGTTCACACGTAAACAGAGCAGGGAATTTTTCAGGAACACCAAGAAACCAGTACAAAAAGTTAATGGCAACACCCAACAGAGATGCTGGCTCTGTGCTGTAATGCCAACTCCATATTTTACTGGGTTTCTCCTACATTTAGATGAGTTTACAGTAGAGGTAATGCTGTAGCAACAGGAGTCCATGTGTAATTCTAACAGACAACTCATTTTCCGAAGTGGGAAACAGTATGATCATCACTAACAATCCCCACTCTGTGTTCTATATAACGAATAAAAGATGTGGTTTTCCCTCCTTTATGCAGTGGCTCAGGTACCTGACAATCCTAGGCTTTTTCTGACACTTGCCTGGCCAGACTGTAACAAAACCAAGCATAAAATACAAGCTCGCCTTATCCCTTAGCACACAGGGACAGAAAATGGGTCACTCATGGATGCTGACATCATTAGTTGTTGCAAAGGGCTGTACCTCTGCTGTGCAAAATTCAAACACATCATTTTCTAACATCAAAGAGCAAGGATACAGAACAGCCAATCCACAGACCATGCTTCAGCTTGGCAAACTACTTCTGATCAAAGACTGCCATTGACCATCACTACTTTAAAAAAAAATTTAAAAAGTAATTCAGATAGTTAAGGACTCAGCTAAACTAGCTCAGCTTGCAAGAGAAACTTTAATGCTGAGGATGCAGCAAATAGTACAAATAAATTAAAAGATATTACTTTCCAACTATTTATTGCCAATTTTTGGTAAGTTATCTTATTCCTGTTTGAAGGAGACTCTTGGAACAATGTTTCTGCTGAGTCAGTGTGTTAGGTTACAGTGACATTTTAATGAAATGACAAGTAATTAAAGTGCAAGATTTCTTTTTTCCTTTAAGAGATAAACCAGCAGACCAGTTATCCAAGTGGAAATGTTAATTTTTGTTTATTTACTTTGTCTTTTTTTACAAGTGCACAGATACTCCACTAGCATATGCTGCAGTTTTCAACACACCAGAAGATTTTATTTCAATCTATCTTTAGCTTTCAGATTGTTAACATTTTTCATCTGTTACTCTTTGCAAGCTTTGTTCTTAAAATGTAACACAATACTATTCAAGAATTGGAGTATTTTATACACTTGGATTTATCTAAGAGGTAATAGTACTTGTGACATTCCAAAAGAAAATAATTCCTACTGCTACTCTTCAAACAATAGGATCTCCCAGTTCTCATCCCTTTGTTAACTAAGGTGTTTTAACCACCAAATGATTCTCTGGGTGAAGTGTGTAATTTATGTTTGGACTTCAAAACAGTGTAGTCCAAACACCTTCAATGTTTTGTTTCAGTGACAGGCATGCCTGAGTATGAGAGAATGGGCTGTGGGCGGTTCTGCACTTCAGCACGCTCATCCCTTGAGTCTAGGTGTTTGTCAAGGGCAAAAAACCCCAAAACCCAAAAGAATCAACCAATAGCTAAATTTAAATAAATAAATAATCAGCATATTCAAATGCAAAACCAACATAGGTTGGAGCAAACCTGCCACAGTTCACTAAGGCCTCGGGATAGCAGACCTAAACCCACAATTTATGACCTCCTGCAGGATGCCACTCAGAAGGGGCTTTGGAAAGTTCTAATGAGGCCCAGAGTGGACCTGTTTAAAGGCTTCTCAGGTGATGAAACACACTTGTCAGTAAACATCCACTGGCTTCCACAATCTTCCTCAGTATTTTCTAAATCATTCTTAGTACTTGTACAATCATTCCATTAAATCATTCCATTAAATATTTGTGCTTCCCCAAAAACATCTGCCACTAAGGCCAGAAGACTGGATGATGAAATAGTCAGAACCAAGGAGAGAAGTGTTCCAGAGGAAAGGGTTGTGTTAAGCTCAATAAAACCTTGTGATGTCTCATTTAGGTAACCTTTGCATGGGATCTCCATTAAAGATGAGCTCAGCACCAAGTGGTCGCATTTTTCCAAAGCTACAAAGCAGCCAAGTAAAAGGGGGAATTGCCCAAATAAATCTTTAGAATGTTTTTCAGCAATCCTTTTGGTGTTAGGAAAAGGAAACTTTGCCAATTCCACATTAAGGGCCTCTGATTATTTTTGTCTTGAGCAGCAGGAGCTATTACTTACAAAGGGAAAACCAAGTCAGTGGATCTGGCATCTGCTAATAGCATACAGTCCCTCAGAGGCAGCAAAGTCACGGCCTTTCTTCCTCTCTTGACAAAGTCTACCCTGCTGCTGAAGTGCTTAATTAAAGCCCAGAAATAACACTATGAGAACATACTCTAGGCTTGCAAAGAGTCTTCACTCTCCAACTGAAAGAGTCTTTCTAGGATTCCTTTTCAAGTGCTCAAATTTCGCATACTCCCCCAAAAAGAGTGTTCCCAAACAAATCCACCGATTAAATGTACATCAGGTAGCACAAATGGCTGAGCAAGGGCAGACCAGAGCTGCCCTGTCTTTTCTGTCCCAGCACTGAGCAGCACCCAAGTTAACCAGAGCTTTACACCCAGCCCAAGGGTCATGGGTATCCAGGAAGGTCTGCATTTGAGGTCATACCTGCAGTGTTATGATGTGTTAGCAAACTCTGAGTGTAACAAGACTTCAGCAGAGGCTGTGGGAGAGATCTGTGAAATAACTGCGAGTTAAACTAAGAGGTTTTACCTGTCCCTCTTAAACTAGGTTTAAACAACACATTTCAATAAGCTTTGTGCTTTAGTTTTCAAACTGCATAAGCTGAAGAACTGCAAGCCTCCTGCACAAGAGCACACAGTCTCACAAAACAGAAAGTTAGCATGTAAAATCTAAATTAAGAAATGAAGCATTACCATCTCCCCAGCAATTCTCCCCAGGAATACAAAATCTTCTCGGGACAATCCTTTGACACATCACCAGTGCCACTGGAGAGTTCATTGTCACTCTCTGCAAAAAAAGAAAAGAAAAAAATAAAAAAAGACAAAACAAGAACGTAAAAGTATGTACAGATTTACCAAAGAGAACAGACATTAAGATGCATACATGCAGGTCTCAGACAAATTCTTCTCATGTAGCAGATTTAAAACCACAAAAAGACATAAAAAATATTAGTGGAACCATAAAGAACCTTTAGCACACTTGACAAACAAGTGTATTGATAAAGTTACTATCGAGTTTAAGAGAACAGGACTAGGGAGTAAGTCACAGCACTAACACTGGAAAAAGGGCTGAGGTCTAGAAAACCAGTATGTAAGAAAAAAATCCAAGGCTACTAACTGTCCACTTCAGGAAATTACACAATGAGGTGTTACCCACATCCATGTTAAGTCACGTCCGCCCCAAACTTCATGACAAGGAGCTCTCTTTTAAAACTGAGCAGGTGACCCTGCAGCCCTGAGGGGCCTTTCTGATCTCATGAGCCTACAAACAGCCACAAAATATTTATTTTTAGTGAAACAGGTTCATGGAAGAGCAGCAAAACCAACACTGACATTAAAGGCCGTATTGCATGGAACAGAAAAGAATATGTCAAATGGAAATGAAACTTCCCAAGTGTCAGGAATAAAACACTTATGGAGGGATCTATGTTGTTAGTGCAAAAAACCAGAAGGTGCAATGAGAGCCTGGGATAGTGTGTTCAAATAACCACACAAGCCAAGGAACCACGCCATTTCCCAGCGTCCCCCCACTGCCCACAGCGAGTCACACAGCCCAAGGCTTCCGAGCAGCGAACAGGGGTTGGCACTTATCTGAGCTTTTTCCAGTTTGGGCTGTATAAAGCATTGCTAAGAATTAATCATGAGCACAATGTCACTGCCCCCAAACACTGTCAGAGCTCAAATTCTCAGCACATTTACAATCAAAAACAACCTAGTGAGAGACACCACGACAGCTCCACTGTGCTCGGGGGCCTCTGAAGCTGTGGACAGTTTAAAAGTTACAGGCCTCTGAGGCTGCTCCTTCCATTAGCCAAGCTCTCTCAAGAAGATAAAATAAACAGGAGTACTACACTTACATGTGCACCCCAAACCCCCTCGATACTCCCTTCAACACAGCTCAGTCACCTCTGGATGCTGACCCAACTCTCTCTAATGGTGCAGATGCATTAAACACTCCCCATCCAACCTCACGTACCCAGAGCAGTGGTTCAGGTGGAGGAGGACCTTCAATCCCACAACACAATCACTCTCCTGAGGCTTCATCCTTGCCATCCACACCTCAAGTGCATGCTGCTAATTTATCATTTCAGCACTTGTCAAATAGAAGTCATTGGAAAAAGCACTGTCAGCGCTTGAATTCAACAACAAACCAGGAGGACAAAGACACAGCAAAGACTGTATTTCAAAGGCAATTAACAGGGAAAATGCTGTCCTGAGAGAAAAGCAGAGCAGAGATCTCTTTGTATTTCAAACTCAACATTGTACAAAGAGGTTTCAAGCTGAAAGGTTTCTCTAATCCTGCTTTACAGGCCCAAAAACACAACACCAACCTGCAAGTAAATACTTCTCTTAGATCTGGGAAACAAAATAATCCACCTAAGAATCTACATGTAACTAGATTTTATGGCTTCCCATTCTTAGGCATACACTTACTCATTCTAAAGAGGGAAATACAAACATCTAAACACACCAAATTTATAACTGTCAACTTAAATTTACTATCACTACAAAAGGTTCCTCAGTAACCAAAGGCACACAGTAAGTTCCAGTGAGAGAAATTTATTTGGAGAGTCAGATTTCCTTTCTTTTCAAAATTACCAAAAATATTGTAAAGGTAAATCTCTGTTTACCACCCAGGCTGGTAAGAACTAGAAAAAATAAATTACAAAGTTAAATGCATCAGCTTTTAAATTCTCTCCTGATTTGTCTAACTGGATCAAAGATATCAATTATACATGACATCAATTATAAATGCAACCCTTTTACTTGTGAGGAAAGAAATAAGATAAAGACTGTTGAGGAAATCCTCGCTAGACTGAGCGCACTGCCCCATTCGGAGGTGCAGGGTATGTGTTAGCGGTACCAGTACACGCTGAGAACCACGGGAAACCAGAAATTGGTCATAACCCACCATTTCAGAAAGGTTTCACACATTCAAGGTAAAGCCAGACAACTGTTTTATGCAAAATTCTGAGAGATTTTCCTTTCTTTGGAGACACTAAAGAGTCACAGTACATCTCTCCGAGAGCTACTGGTGGGAACACACACAAACAAATCTTGCAGTCTGAAATCCAGTCTGATAAAGATGAACAAAACCAATCCTCAGCAAAGCTCCTTCCAGGAACAGAGCCCACTAGGTGGTAGCTGATCCAAACCTGAGTTCACCACGGAAGACCACCACCAGAGTGACAGAAACAAACCCTTCCCTTCTCACTGCCTGGTACGCTAGGCCACATTCTTCGAAGTCCGTAAGAAGATCAGTGTTACACAGCGTGCATATATCACAGTGCTTCAGCCCTGAAAATTTTTTTCATCTGGAAGGTTTAGCAGTGTTTGGAATGTATTATTCAGTTATATGTCAGAAAATCACAGGCCTTAATTAGAAATGCCATATGTTCCCTTTCAAAAGATACTAACGTCAAACTTCAAAATAGAACAGGGCAAAGGAGAGAGAATAAACAGCTTTAAAATCTCTGCTCTGCTTCCACTCTAGAGACTATTTGCATATTCTAACCTGTGTAAGCACTTATGTATAAATTAAGGGAAAAAGGCCAAAAAGAAAAGGCAACAGGAGGGATATTTATCCACAGATGTTCTTCTCCGAGGTGTCCTGTTAAACACTTTTATATTGCATCTTTAAGCCAGCAGCATTAGCCAGCACATGATTTTATCCACCCTCATTCTGCAGGGAATGGAACAGATCCCTTCCTCCTTCCAAGTGTTGTGTACTTCTCCTTCCCCCTTTGTTTGTCCTGACTTCTCAGAGCTGATAAACTGGACAAAAAAACCTTTGCATTCATCAGGATGGAAAGAGGATGGGAGCCATCTGAAGGGAACAAACCTGAGGGGCTGGGTTCCAAACACAGTCTTTATGAATACTTACAGATAGTAGTAAGCTTCTCAGAGGGGTTGGTTTGAATTAAAATGGGATTCACAAAATGCCCCAAACCTCACTTTGTGGATGCTCCATGAACCAGTTTCCTGACTTCAGAGCCTCTGTTTCAAGCAAGCCTGAAGCACTGCACTTCCACAGCAAGCACTGCTCTGCATGGCATCACCACAGGACCGCAGAATACTCTGGGATGGAAGACAGCTCTGAAGGTCAGCTAGTCCCACCTCCTACTCCAAGAAGCTCCAGTTAGATCAGGTTACTCAGGGAGAATAGTCACGAACACCTTCAAGAAAGGAGACTACAGAATCTCTCAGAACAACCTGTTCCACTACTTGACCACGGTGGTCATGGTTTAGTAACAAACCAAGTCACCAAAAATGTCCTTTTATCTAATCAGCATTTCCAGCTTCCAATTTATGCCTGGTGTCTGTGGCCTCTCAGCCAGTTATTGTGCACCTCTGAAGAGCCTGGCTCCCTCTTCTCCAAGCCCTCTGATGTGATGCAGCAGACAGCAATAAGGTTCTCCTCTGCACATTTTCTTTAAACCCATAACCTCCCACTATACGTCGTGACTTCTACTATCTGAGCATCTTGGTGGCCTTCAGTGCACTTGCTCCTGTGTGGCAACATCTGTCTTGTGCCAGGAAGCCCAGAACAGGGCACAATGCTCTGAGCACAGTCCCAAGGGTGTTGAACAGAGGGGATGGCTCACTTCCCTGGGCTGGCTGGGCTCCTGCTGACCCAGCCCAGGGTGTGCTCAGCTGCCTGTGCTGTGAGGGAATGGTGCTGGCTCATTCTCTATTTTCTGACTGTTGGGATCTCCAGGTCTTTCCCTGCAAAAGTCACTTTGGATCTGGCTAGTGTCCAGCCTGCCCTGCCACACAGGGTTATCCTGTGGTGGATATGGGGCTTTGCACTCAGCTCTGTTGAGCTTCACGAGGTTCCTGCCAGCACATTTCTGCAGCGTGCCCAGGTCCCTGTGAGCAGGAGTCCTGCCCTCCAGCACTACTGACCACTCCCCCACCTTGCTGCTGTCTACAAACCTGCTGAGGGTGCACTCAGTCCCATCATGCAGGTGATTAATAAAGACATCCAACAGCACTGATCCCAATCCCAATACCTGAAAGATACAACAACTTGCTGGCTGCCAGCTGGACTCTGCACCATGGATTGATTCTTCCATCCTGGCAGCCCAGCTCAGCTTCCAAGCACATTATTTTCCACTTATCCACTCCCTGTCTCATCGATTTAACAATAAGGACACTATCAGACACGATGCTGGAGTGCTGAAACCAAGGTACACATCACTCATCGCCTGTCCCTCGTCCACAGCACTGGTCACCTTGCCACAGAAAGTAATGAGGTTGGTCACGATGATTTGCCCTCCATAAATCTATGCTGGTTGTTCCCAACAACCTTGTTTGTCCTTCACATGTTTAGAAATTACTCCAGAAATTACTTGCTGCATAACCAGCCCCATGGTTACACTGACCCACATCTTCTTTCTGGCCCAATGACATTTGCTTTGCTCCTCTCGGACATGTGCTATTTGCCTGAGATAAATATGGAAGGCTGCAGAGCTATCACTCAGGTGGGAGGAGGATCTCTGGCTGGCAGATTTTGTGTATGCTCTGTTTTGTTATACCTACAAACACAAACGTGTAAGTGGCCTCAAAAACCTGTAGGGACATTCAAGAACAAACTGAAAGAGAATTAATCTAACTGAAGACTGGCAGCTTACTGGAGATATATAATTCTGTGCCTACTCCATTTAGAAACACTCATTAGATAAATTATTCATTCCATGAGCAGACTGCTTCAAACAGGGCACAGAGAATTGTATTCTAAGTGGCCCAGCACTAGCATTTATTATGGAGCAATACTCTATTGACGAGGCTCAAACATAACATTCCCCCTCCTTTAAAAACCAGACCCCAACCTGCAGAAGTATGACTTGGTATGAAAGAGCTCTCAGTGTTCCAGCAGCACTTTCAGCATGATAAAATCTGGTTTATTATTCTTGGCAACCAATAATTTTGAAAACACTTCCCAACGTGGCCTGCCTTTTATGTGGCAGGGGCACCTGTTGGGATTTCGTTGGATCCAGAGTAGCCTCAAGGGCTGGTTTTAGCAGAAAACAAATATGATTTTCAGAATGACAATTACCTTTGGGATGAAATGGCAATAAAGCTCTTTTGGTTTGGGGGGTAGTTTTAGGGGTTTGTGTTTGGTGGGTTTTATAACGAAGTACTTGTGCAGGGTGGACACAGAAGTCCACCCTGCACAGTGAAATGTGGGTACCCACCTGGAGCACTGGAAAACCCCAAGAGGCTTTGACTGTCTACCAGAATAGCAACCCAGCAATTAAGACAGAGCTGATCAGACAGCTCCCCCAGGTTATCCAAAACAGTCAGTTCTCTGAGCCTGACTGAAGAGAACGTACATCTTGACCACAGCCTCTGCAGATACTTGTCCAGCCTAACCCTACATGCCTCCACTTGGCTGCCTGTCCAAGCAGTTCCTTCCAAGGTCTTCCTTACTCCTACTCTTGGACTGAACCTACTCTTTCACTTTGAACCTAATCTTTTTGGCCTGTAATTTATGACAACTGCTGTTTTCTCCTAAATAGAGTCATCATGGCAAACAACTGTCGCCCATCTCACTTCCAAAAAAATCTTTGTTTTATTCTTCCTTCTCTAAAACCCTCTCCTTCATTCCTCAAAGGACACAATCTCCACCCATTTCTGATTTTTTCCTCCTGCTCATCTTTTTTTTTTTTTAAAGCAACATTCAAACAAAATTCTGAGGCATCAAATGTTCAAAACAGGAGAACTACACACACAGTAACTATTATAAGCAAATACCCAACAGAAGACAACCATACCTACACAGATGACAAACCTCAGCCAACTCCTCCCCTCATTCATTTCAATACACCAGAGCTTCTGAGCCCACAGATATGGATCAAGGAGCACCTTTTGAGGATAACTCCAGTATTTACCACGGTACTGACACGTCGTGCAAAATCTGTAGCAAAATACTGGGAGAAACCAAGTCCTCAACAAAGCCAGCACAGATGTTCCTCTCACTTAGCAGGCTCCTTCACACAGAAATAGTCAGCTGCATTTCTTGGTATTTTCCATTTTTGGCTTGAGGAAACAGATTTCACTCTTCAGATCTCGTAACTCATGTCAACAAAAATTGAAGTATTATATATGCTCAAGAGTTTTTAATCTTGCTGGTTTTACAATGAAATAAGGAATTTCTTGTTTTGTGGTGGAGTTTTGGTGAACGGGCCCCTCATCCACATTTAACACCAATGATATAGCCACAGAGTCACATTTCCAATAGATTCAGTTCTCCTTAAGGATATCTACTGGCTCACCTGAAATATGACAGTATCAGGAAAAATTTCTTTACTGAAAGGGCTGTCAAGCATTGGAACAGGCTGCCCAGGGCAGTGGTGGAGTCACCATCCCTGGAGGGATTGGAAAGGTGAATAGATGAGGTGCTGAAGGACATGGTCTAGAGGTGGACTAGGCAGGGTCAGGCTGGGGTTGGACTAGATGAGCTTAAAGGTCTCTTCCAACCCAAGTGATTCTGTGATTCTATGATTCTAACACATTTGCCAGTTAACAAAAAAAGGGCAAATAAGGCCCAGAAAACTATATTGCTGGTACAGAGAGTTCAGGCATTAAGGTAAATAAGTACACCCTGAAATGAGTAGAAATGCATGAATATAGCAGATAAAAAGGAACAAGTGGGATTTGAGCACTGATGTGAAGAAGAAAAAAAGAGGGACTTTTAATGCGTTTTAATTGAGAAGCTGTTACAAGTGAAATAAAGAGTAGGTGGAACTGAAAAATAATATAGTTGGAGCAGCCTGAAGAAGAAGGAAATTAGGTCATGAAGACAGGTGGGAATAGAACTGGAATACTTCAAAAATGAGAAGTTTGATTTTTATGTAGGAGAAGAACAAAAATGAAGGGGGAGCTGAAGTTGGCAGCATATTATCAGGGCAAGAAGATATAGACGTTACTGACATGGCATCATTCCATACGTACGAGATAAAAGAGGATCATGAGAAAGGCCACCAAAAAAGCAAGTTTCCATTTATAAGGTAACAGGAAATTATAGAGCAAGACCTGTAGTCTTGCCAGGAAAGAGTGAAGCAAAGTTAAAAGTTGTGAAATTCGTTCTAGTAGGTTTTCAGAAAGGTCCAACTTTGCAATGCGTTACAAACTATTTTTATCAGGACAAAAAACAATTCTCATAAATGCCTTCCAAATGGGCTATGCATGGAATTGCAACCCTTGGTACACTTGCTAATTTAGAGGGAAGAGCAATAATCAGGAGCAGGAAAATAAGGATTTATGAATATGAACTACTTGCATTGAATTCTGCTCACAAGAACCTTCTGCTTATATGCCAGGTACATTATTAACTCAAAGAATCATTAATTTGGCAGCTACTGAAGTACATATACAGAGAGTGAAAAAACCACTTACTGGTTTGCTTTTAGTGAAAAATTCAACAGAAAAAAAAAAGATTTTTATTCCTTTTTTTTAATTATAAGATACACGTTTTTCATTTAAAATCATTCAAGTAGAACCATCCTGACAAATCTCAAAATGTTGATTACCCTGCCAAAGTTTGCAAAATTAATTGCATCTCTATGTAACTGAAATTCTGAATCCCCAAAAGCCTCCCATTTGGTAAGCACTGGAGGAGGGTGGAACCACAGGGGACTAGGTAATGTCTGTCTTTACTCACTGTGTACAACAAGGGGTTTCACGCACAGAGAGGAGCCCGTGCCGGGTCTCTCCGAGGACCCACACTCCCACCTGGAAACCGCTCTGCTGGCTCTGTGAAGGGCCAGCCAAACCGAATTTTTATTACAACAAAAATGTCATTTGAAAACAGGTCTTAGTTCTGCATCATACGGCTCCTACACAGGCCCTGCATTACTGTCACATTAACAAGAATCATTTAAAAAAAAAAAATTAAAAAAAATCACAAAAATAAACCTTAACTGAGCATCTGGATCCTGATGTGCAAGGAGCTGAATCTACCTTTATGCAGCAAGGGTGCGACGGGGCCACCGTGACATATCTAACTCTGATGAACAAACACTCCAAGCTGAATACGAGATGGAGAGAAATTACCGCTTCAGTTCGGTAGTTTTGCTCCCACACAGATGACAAAGCCAACTAAACGCTGCAGAGTGGAGGTATTCCTGTAAATACAAACATCTTCCACACATACCCTGCTGTCTGAAAGCTGACATCGCCGAGAGCGCACAAGAAAAATCAAATCTGAAATGCTGTCAGAATCCTAAGGCAATGCAACTCTTTACTCCACATTAGGAAATCACAAGTTCAGGGATTTGTATCTACTGCTGTGTTTGAAGTAAGCAAATGGAAAATAAATATTTATGTAATATAAAACCATGTATTTTCTGGCATTTACTTACAGTGCCGAGGCAGTGTTCAAGGCACTCCAATTATAAAATCCTTAGACTGAACAGAATACTAGAAAGCTAGTGACCAAACTAAACAGGCAAGAATCTCACTCTGAGGTTAATTATTACTAGTAAAATGTTGGGAGGAAGAGAGGAGGGAGGTGCAGAATTTCCACATCAAACAGGTTTTTCAATCATTTTGATATAAAGGTGGTTAAATACGGTAATTTTTTAGTTACATGAAATATGAAATTATGACAGCATAGCAGTGGCAGCTTCAGGCCACGGATGACCAAAACTGGAGAACATTCTCCAGACATCACAAGTTCTAATTCCTAATAAACCAACAGGACTGCAAAGCCTTTTACAAATTACTTTCAAACAAGCAGACTGTTTATAGGCAGACAAGGAGAAGCCAACCACTACTGAAATTTAAGCACCCAAAACATTCCAAATAATCTGCAACTGCTTCCAGACAAGACATAAACACCAGTTTATGCTCATTACTGAAAAATGTACCACAATCTGAACTCATTTCTCTGAGCTATGAACAAAAAGATTGAAATCAAAGATTCACCTATTGAAGCAACTGAAAACTCCCTAAATTTGTGATTTTTAAGTCTTCTGCATTCAGTGTTTAATTCTTTTATATAATAAGGAAGGGATTATATTCTCTCTAGCAGCACAATAATAGCTGCAAAGTCACGAGTGCATTTATTCTATGGCTTTTAAAAACAAAAGTTAACTTGTAAGGCATAAAAACAATCCAGTGCAAGAAAATGGGTAGAAGTCCATCAAATGACATCAGGCTCATTGGAAATACTTTCATTTGGAAGCTGCAGATCCTATATTTCATAACTCATCTCTTTCAGAACTGCAGCAAAGGGTTCTTGTCTGATGACAGCCACGAGCCAAAAGACCTCATGAATTCAGGATTTACGTAGTCTCAGTTCGCTTTGACGGAGATGCAGAAAGACTCCAATACAGACTTAACTGTATCTTCTTTAGGATCCACCAACATCACTCTGTGGATGCATATAACAAACAGTTCCTATGAACTACATAAAGCTATTTTTAATTTGTGTAAAATGCAGAGTTGACTATTTCCACACTACTAATGTCATTCTCCTCACTCAGTCATCCTCATTTGTTCACACTAGCCCTCATCGTAAACCCCTGTTCTATCACAAAATACTCTCAATAGCTCTATTGGCTCCTAAAACACCCCCTCCTCTACTCCTTTGCTTTTCTGAATCCTGAAAACAGCCTCTACCCACCCACAACATTTGACACAGGATCCTGATTTAGCGTGGCTGATCATCTCTGATCATTTAGTATTGCCCACTCCTTGTCTACTGTACGCACCATCTCTTTGTGCTGTCCGATTCATCACACTCGGATTCCTTTGGAGCTCTCAGACTCCTCTATACTTTCATTTCTACTTTCACTGCCAAATTTCACCATCTTTGTGCTGAATTTCATTACCCCTTACTTTATTTTTTCCAATGTATTCATATTTTTGTTCTTAGAGTTAAGACAACTAGAGAGAACACAGAGAGCTTTACCCTCTGAAGTTTCTTCTCTTTTGCTGCCCTTTCTTATTTGTACAGCTTCTTATTCAAGGCCAATAACTGAACACCTAACACATTTCCATAGGACTTTTGGCTTAAGTCCACTGCCTATGCTGCCACCTGCATCCCTGCTCAATGCCCAGCTGTCAGCAGAGCAGTATCTAAACCATCACAAAATCTACTGCTGCAGTAAATCCAAGCCCAAATCATAGTGCATTCCTGGAAGCCGTTTCAGTGAGTTCTAGGGGCAATCTACAACTCATCACAAAGCCCCAGACTGGCAGGGGTGCAGGGAACTCTGGAGATCACCCAGACCAACCACCTGCCAGAGCAGGATCACCTCGAGCACAGGACAGGCTGCCCAGCACAGCATCCAGGATCACGGGGTTCGAATGTGTCCAGAGATGGAGCCTCCCCAAACCCTCCAGGCAGCCTGTCCCAGGCCACACTCCTGCATAGAAATCTCTTTTCAGAGACTTGGTAGGCTTGTTCTCTTTTACCTATCATGACTTACCCATTTCAGTATGTCTGCTAAATATCTGCATGCAATCTATGGATTGCAGTACAGTAACCAGGCACCTGAGATCTGGTAAAACTGCAACAACAAAAAAATCTTCAACTCAGTTACAAACAGTTTAAAGACTATTTTCTGCTTCTAAACAGAACTGCCCCAACTTAGAGTGATCCTTAGCACTCTAATATTATTCTTATTCGAGAAGAAACTCAGATGGAGTTATGTAGTACTCTCTTGAAATGCTATATTGTAGTTAATAATAATTCTTGAAAAGAATTAAAATATTAGAGCCAAGGAAGGTCACCATTTCATGTACGGCCTCAGCAAGCACTGCTACTAAAAGCAGCCAACCTGTTCTTCCCCTTTGTTACGTGTTCCTAGGACTACACTCTCCTGGCAAATGTTCTGAACAGTGGCATTCTCCAGTCCTCCAGCACACTTGTACAACCAGCCACTTCACCCTGCCCCAGAGTGATTCTAGAATAAAAATGCTCCGTGCAGCTTCGTCTGTTCTCAATAATTCAATGTACTAACCAGCACTTCTGTGTCTGTTCTCATTCTGTGTGCTCCAAATGGAGAAAGATTAGTTCAACCAGTTGTGATCTGCACCTTGTTACAAGGTTCTACTCAAAATTAAATAACAGTGTGCTCTTCTGAGTACTGATAAAATGTGATACTTAAATCCATTGTATTTAAAACCTTACCAGAAAATGTAAAAATTTCCTCATTATTTATTTGAGTCTTTTAAAATTATATTCAAAATTTAATAGAAAGCCTCCTATCAAGGGGTATACTTTACATTCTAGGTTTTGACAAGAATTCATTAATTTCTAACATTATTATCTCCAAAGCCAGGAACCTTAGATGACTGGGTTGCCAGAAATATCTACGATCGTATCAATAGTTTTTTTTACATGTGAGGTTTATCTCAAAGTAGCTACTGTCCAAATTTGGCAAAGTTCTTAATTATTTTCTTAATTTATCCGTTCAGATGAAACATAAAGCTAAAATAGTATTAGAAGCTCAAAGTGTTATTTAGGGTATATATGATCTCAATTTTCTATACATGGTTGCTGCATATTTGAAAGGGACTACACCTAACACTAGTAATTATTTTAAACCATTTTTGGGGGAGGAATCATGTTTGGCCTTTCATTAAAACAAAAAGAATGAGAATACTGGGAAAAAAAAAGCTTTCTTTCTCATGAACATCTTTATTCGTACACTCATGACAAGACATCCCACTGGGCTGTGTGCATGCACAGAGAGGACACGGACACCGGGTAACGTGCAGGCAAGGCATGCATGCTTGTACAAATGAAGCTGCAATGTATAGCAGTGCTGAAGGAAGTGAAGGAATATTCTGTGGCAGGTAGGTTATATATAAGGATATCAGAGAAAAAAAAAAACCAAGGAAAAAAAATAATTAAAAAAATAAAGAGAACAAATAGCATTCTTCAGCCTGCTAGGGGAACACCAGCCTCTGACCTGTGCATGGTAACATCCTTATAATGCATACCTACCCTAATCAGGCTGCAAAAAGGAATAAAACCCACCAAATAAAACTATAAGGCCAGGCAGCTACCATGCTTAACGTTAGAGAAAAGAGAAAGCCTTCTTCTAAGGCTAAGACAAGACATTGTAAACTCAAGGGGATTTTTTTTCCATCATCATAATTAGTACCCTGAAAAGAAAAAGAAAGAAAAAAAAATGAAGAGATTTATTTAAAACACTGTAAATGACTCATTTAACCTGCATACCCACTAGGATAGATAACTTCTAGGCAGACAGCTCTAAATGCAGTTTCCATGAGAACAGAGCCACATCATGATATTTTTAATGTCTTCTCTTAGGAAGTAATCTACATTTAAAATATGGAAACTAGCATTAGGAAGCTAAGCCAAAGTTAAACTTAGGTTTATACCCCAGTGGAATACTTCTGCTCTGTAACAAAATAAAGCCATTCTGTAACGGTACCAAGAGGACAACATCCATTTTATTAGTAATTGTGCTACATTCATCAAATTCTGGAAAAGTGCTTTACTCTGCCTAGTAAGAAGCAATAAAAAAACAAAAGCAAGTAATTACTTCAACCCTGTCCTATCAAAGAGTTCCAGAAAACATTCTGACTACACAACTCCAACGCTCAACAAGGAAGAGACCACCCACAGATCACTCATCTACACCACACTGAACCACAAGACCCAAAGGTCAAATCTGGATTCATTCTTGCTATGAACCAAAAGCAATCCCAAACACTAATTAAATATAAATTCTCCTTTAGGGAAAATAGTCTTTTTTTGCTATTTAGAGCTGGCACTTGATCCAAAGGAGGGAGTAACAGTGATAACAATGCCCAGGTCGCTCCCTCCCAGGAATGGGCAGGAGGTTTGCAGTTCACCAGGGAGCACTTGGCTGAGGGTTTTGTGAGCTTGGTGTAACCCGGGGTATGGGGATGGGGTTGGACCTGCCATGGGAGAACCTGCCATGTAACCACCCTGTCTGTTACTGCCTCTGTTAATCACAGGGTGCTGATTTGCACAGCACCAACTAACATCCAACTGGTTACTGGTGAGGAAGAATCAAGAAGGAATCTTTACACTGTAATATGTATGGTGACTTTTTACAGTATTGACCGCACGGTGCCAGAAATCTCAAGAACAACAGTGTAGAACTATCCCAGTTCTGGTATGCCAGATATCTGGCTGCCAAATGGCACACAGTGAGCCCTACTCTGAATGCTCTGTGCTAACCCTCAGGGTACAAAGAGATGACAGTAGGCCAAGGGCCTCCAGAAAAAGCAAAACAAAACAAAAAAAAAAAACCAAACAAAAAGCCACCAATAGGAAAGACACTGAGGTACTGTTAGCTTCAGAGGGGGCGGGCAACAGTCCCCAACATGATCCCCAACTGAGTGTATTTAACAGACAGGAGATGAGGTGCTCAGGGAGATGGTTTAGGAGAGGACAGGGACGGTTGGACTCGATGATCTTAATGGTCTTTTCCAGCCTGGTCATTCTGTGTGAGCCCAGAGATACTTCAATAAGCTCTAAACATAGGAAAATGAATCATGGGAATAACTCCACTTGTTTGGGTTTTTTTCCCCTTTTCTTTACAAACAGGCATTTAAAAAACGTGGTTTCAAAGCCCAATTCAGTGGTGCCCTTCAGCAGCACGTTCAATGCAAACGGCTGCTGATCAGAAGAAAATCCCTCTGGAAAAAGTTCTCCAGCTCGTGAGCAGAGCACAAGTGCATCAGCAACATACTTCAAAGCACACAGAAAAATGGACATGCATTGCTGGCTGCTGCTACTGGAAGAACTCCAAATAGCGGGCTGGTAACAACACCACTACTAAAGAACTGCTGCTAGGAGAAAACCGCGTGTGATCTTCCTGTCCAAACCAGTTGTATTGCTAACAGACACAAAGAGGAAGAATCGAGTGAAGTAACAGCAGAAACCTACTAGCACTGTCTGTGGGAACTGTAAGTGCTTGTTTATTCTTACCTTCTTCTGCCTCATCCTCCTGGGATGACATGGGCCCTCCTCCACTTGCTGGGCTGACCAACTCTTCCTCTCTTGCAGACTCTCTCTGGAGACTGACAACTTCATAAATTGCATCCCCAGAGATTGTGAGGCTTTTTCCTTCAGACTGAAACAAAACAGGGGGACGTATTAGGTCTGCACTACTGATAAATACAGTTCTATTGGCATGCCAGAACCCAGCCAAACAAACACAAAACTCCTAGCAAGGCTAAGCAATCATTTGGGCAAGACTCCCTCTGATTTCTTTGCAATGGAATTACAAGCAATTACTTGCTTTTTTCTGTTCCCCACACATAATCAGGCAGTAACCGACAGTTCTGTTAAGTTTTATAGGGAGAAAATATAAATAAAGCTGGATAATTTCCAAAGCTGCTACTTAACAACCATTTTAAGTATTGTTCAGAGAGATGATTAAAAAAAACAATTTGCCAATTTACATTGCCATAAGGAGATGAGGTCAAAGAGAAACCTCAGCAAAAGAAAAAGAGAGAGACCAAGCTAGAAAAATATTAGTGACTGACATGACAGAAATTGGACTTGAAGGCCTGAGGTGGGAAATTTTTAATGGTAAGGTTTTAGTAGGTAAAGTCAAGACAAAAGAAGAAATAAAACCTCATGCTTTTTGAAAGCTCCAAGTTGCAAAAAGCTTCTTGTCATGCCTTATTAATTTAAAAGAAACCCCAAAAAACACCAGAAAAATTCATTTCTCTTCCAGTGAGAATAATTTGAAATTTACTCCTTTCACTGGGGAAAGGTGTTGGCTGTACCTAGCTATAAAAGTTGCATTTGTGGCCTAAACTTTACTTACTACTTTTCTATAGGTGCATATATGTGTGCACACATGTACAAATCGCAGGTATCTGCCAATCTAACAGTTCCATTGACTTGGAAATTTCAGTATGGTGTCTGCAACTACATAAATTTGAGATCAGTGTTTTCAGTGGAAATCATTTTGTTCTGTAGGAGCAAATCTGTCTCTCTAGGAATGGCAACTTTCAAGGCAAACCACTTCAAAGGTCGGGGAGCAAAAAGTTGTTTTCTTTTTACTTCAAGCTGGAAAAGCTGGTTGTTCAGGTCTTTCACGGGTTCAATGGACTTTCAGATGATAAATAAGGTAGCTACCTATACTTCACAGGTATAAGCCTATACTTGAAGCACTGGATGCAAGGTTGCAATTTGAGTAAGGAGTATTAGTTTCTCCTCTGAGTTAGAGTTCTGAACACACTTATTCAGTGACATAGGATGATTAATAGCTTTGTAGACAACTGTGTAAAACTGCAAACTGATGATTGTATTAAATGAACCACCCAAAATGTTGTGCTTTGTTCTTGTGCATCTTGCCTAATCAGTTAAAATAAGGTAATTTTCTGAACATATTAAAAACATTAAATTAACCATGAAAAATAACACAACTTCAGTTTGAGAATATTCAATCTGTTTACGAAACAAGGTTATGATGAAGTTAGAAGACTCCATGACACCTTTGCTGGAGATGCAGGTGAACTGCTGACCAGCTGCAATTCTACAAGCTGGAGAAATTATGCAAATGCAAGCTGAAATAGAGACTGCTTGGACTGACACAACAGAAATTATTTTATACTGAGAAAACATTCCTGATGTTTATTATACTAATCATTCAGATCTGCTTCCTTTAAGGCTGATACTCCTCAAAGCAGTGGCTGCAATTATCAGCCAGTTTTGATGACCAAACTTCTCATGAAGTCAGCTTAACAAACCCTGTGGTGCAGGCATCACCATTATCAAGTAATTACAAAGCACTTGGTTAAATCCATCAAGTACTGATGCCACTAATATTATTAGCCATCTACAGCCTCTATTTTTGAGGGAGTAAGGCATGAGGTACCATGGATGTTGTTGTATTTTACAAGAACTGCAAGTCCTCAGCTCCTTGCTGATGTTCTGGTTAACTACAAGATCCACCTCTATAAAACAGAAATGACATTGGGATTTGTTTCTTCAGGAGCACAAATTTGCTACCTACCCAAATCCAGGTTTACAGGGATCAGGTTCTAACACTGAAAATGCACGAGTAACACAATGAGACAGACAGACAGACAAAATCCATGCCGAATCACCAGCAACTTGCATTTATGTCGTTCCTCATATCCAACTGCACCTCACCAACCCCGGTTCAGACTAACAAATCTATCTAAATCTTTGCTCAGAAAGGTTTTTATTTTTCCTCTGCCAAGACAAAAGGTCACATTTACCCCTTTGCAGGAAAACACCATCTCAATCACCACCTGCTTCTTTCTGGGACATCACTGACGGATGCTTCCTTACTGGGACGTTGCTGAGATAATCCAAGTCTACAGTTGCCTGCCCAGGGAGGGCTCTGCATACTGGAAGTTACAACTGGGCAGACCACACGTGTGAATTACTCACAGCCAAACACTCCACATCTGCACAGTGACCACCAGCATTGCTGCCACGATGTCACACCTGCAGGACAGCGTGCAGCAGGATCCACTCTCCCGCACAGAGAAGCCGTTTATCTTTGGAGCTGAGGCTTTTGATATTAACTGCTGTTAGGTTCCCCAGGCTCCACTTATGCTCAACTGCCTTCCAAAAAAGTTCACCAACAGCTGATCCCAACACTAAGTTATTTTCCAAGGAGTAAGAGCGCCCTGATGTACAGAGTCCTTCAGAGGTATCAGCAGGGACAGCTACTGCAACAGAAACTGTCCAACCAGTAATTGGCTAAAGACAACCTGCAGGTCAGCCAGGCAGACCCTGTCATCCACCATCAGGACCTGAAAAGATTACAAAGATTCAGAGCTTTCCTTTTCCAAAAACCTGCAGAATTGCTGCCCAGAACACTGCAGCAGGAAGAAATGCATGTGTTCCTTCAGGAAGGGGAGCACGTGTGTGTTTGTCACATTAGAAGGGGAGAGAAAATTAAAAAATCATACATCCATATTACTCAGTTAAAAATGGCAGGGTTCTAAGTGATTTAAAAGGATGGCTTCCCTGATTACAGAGAAGTATCAAAGAGCTGAGAATGTAATATTTTCAAATGCATTTTCTTAAATTCAACATGTAGATATTCTCAACATTTGCATGAAACAGTTGGTTTTCTCAGATTTTCTTGAATTCTAAGCTGCTGTGCTAATCTCTAGAGGAAATACAGAAACAGCATTGCATGAGAACTATTTACTCACTAAGTGTTAAACACAGCAGCACTTTCACCAACACAACTTGTTTTTTCAGACCTATTACTGTACCCCCACATGAAGATGACAACTCAAATATTCACACTGAGCTCAGTAAAATTGCTCCTTGGTTTCATTTATCAAAGCTGACGGACTACAATTCCTGTGCAAAAGTACAGCTAGCCTCTGCTCTTCACTTTCTGAGCTAATCCCACAACCTAAGTCTGTGGAGAAAGCAGGCCAACAGTCACAGATGCAGTTTTGCATCATTCCATGATGATAATGAGCACATCTCCAGACTCTGCATACCTCACCCAATGCCAATACCAGAAGAGACTTCAGCATTCTACTCAACAGATAACTGTTCAATGAACATTATGGGATGAGATGGATACATCATCTCTGAGTGCTTGAGGGAGAAATAAATGCACAGTTAACCACAGAAGCACAGGACTGGGAAAGCCAACTTACAGAGTATACACAACTATGAGTTAATTTCATCTCAACTGCTTTCACCCTCTGGGGAATCCAGCCGTATTTGTACAGCCTGACTTAAACACCAAACTCCAAGGGGCTAACAAACTGAAACACTTCAGAGAAGTGTTTACTAAACATGCTTATTTCTGTACTGCTATCTGAGCATTTCAAAAGGTTACAGTCAGCAGCAAGAAATCACAAAACAATGCTGATTTCATAAATCATTGCAGCACTAATGCCCTTAGCCTCACATTTCATAAAGCCCTGAGGCAGTAAGGGACAACAATGTGGTGAATTTCACACCCTCATCAGTTCCACAAGGGTGAAAATATGGCAACTTCTGCAAACAGAACTTAACTTTTCCAGACTGTTCTTCCAAACTTCTGTTTCTGAAAACATGGAGAAGTCTACCTTCTCAGGTACTTTGAACCTAACATTCAAACCTCTGTGTTCAGTTCCTTTGTCTTTGTTTATATTCTTACAGCCATCTACCTTCACGTTTTGAACCTCAGTAGCCAGTACTTCCCTTTGTCACATATTAGTTGATTTACAGTGAACAATTAAAGTGTCATTTCCCAGTTTTACCAAACAGATTTGCTTTACACGCAGAGCAGATTGCACGTGGCAATAAGGAATTTGATACAATGGTTCAAAATCCTTTCAGCCAGCAGTGACTTATGACTTGCTATAATTCACTTTTGAAAGGCACTAACCATTTACATATACTACTTAAACATTACACATTTAAGCATCTCAGCAATAAGCAGTTAAAAGCAACAAACGACTGCGGCGCGGGTGCCACGCTAACTTTTACAAAGGCCAATTTAGGCCCAACAAAAACACTCCCAGCATCAACTTTTCTTTAAAAGCCCAAACAAGCATTACCTGCTTCAGCTTCATGTAAAAAGTTTCTCTGAAGGTTTTCCTGCTGAAGTACCAGAAGCGTTCGTTGGCAGGATACACACGCACAACAGTCTCCAGCAGAAACCGGACTGGTTCCACTATTTCTGTGACGACCATATCCACGGCCACGGTCATGAACACACGCTTATCTGCAACACCACAGCAAGGCAGGTACAGAAAAATCAGCCAAAGCTCAAATTCCCAAAACAGCAAAATGACAGAAGTAAGCTTGTTCAGATTGAAAACTCTTTCTATATAATTATTGACACTCACACCTATTCTGAGTTCCACACCCTCCATGCCTGCTGCCCAGAACGAGAGTAAGCATTAATGAACACCAAGAAACTCTGATAACTATTTATAACCAGGATAGCACATTTTTGGTTTAGAGATGGGAGCAAAACATCATGCAACAAACAGCAGTAAGATGTATAATCCCTATCCAACAGAAGGAATGTGCACAGGATAAGGTCACATTTAAAGGGTAAACTTAGAGCTGAGGGAGTAAATGTAAGTATAGTATATCGGAGTCGAGGATCTGCTACAGCATTGTTTGTCCTAAATCCTCTCACAGAGCTCAGAAACACTTCAGGCCATTTTTTATGTTTGTGCTCAAACTCTGTCAGTTAAAAGGACTCAAAAAATTCCACCCCTCCCTGTCCAACTTTCTAGGTCAAACAGTCCTCAAAGCAGCAAATCATATTTTTAAAGCAAAGCTTTTACAGTAACCCTCATCTGTGATAGCTCCATCTTCTTGATACTGAAGTGTAACTCCAATTTTTGCAAGTAGAGGAGAACACAGGATCAACTGAGAAGAGAATGAGACTTAACTAATCCAAGTGTGTCTTGCAGGTTGGTTTACAGCATAAGGCAAGGTTGGCTGGTTTTAGAAGCATTTAGCACAGAGAGAGGCAGTAACCAGCATGTTTCATCGCAACCAGTATCTTTCTTGGAGGAAGCACAGATGTTTGAAACAGACATTATGGATTCCTAGGTTCTCTTCTCTTGTCAGACCAAAGAGACAAGTGGGTATTAAAAAAGAAGAGGAAAAAAAAAGCCCCTCACGACAAATCCACCACATGATGTCACACTGTAAACCAGAGATTGTGTCAAGCCACACAGCAAGAGCTTTGCCTATGTGCTACTGGAAGTAATGTGCTTTGAAAATCCATCAGCCAGGACAGTGACACTGTCTGTATACGCTTGGATATACTTTTCAGCACTTGCTGTGACCTCTGCTTCGGGACAGGAAGCAAACTCCAGATTTACATTCAAGCTGTTTGCTTCACATCAGAGACAATAAAGCCTAGCAACAAGAAACTGTGCTATAAAATCAAGCACTTCAGTGCATCACTTCCAGCTGGCCCAAGATGAAGGGCAGGTAACACTATTTGTAATCACCTCACCTCAAAGCTATAAGCAATGCCAAGGATTTACTCTGCTTTGTTGGACATAGAAGGTGGAAAACAACTTCTGCCTGCTTAGGACCAAAAGTCCTGATAACCAGGGAACAGGCAGATAAGCCCCAACTACCAATTTAACATCTCCAAATCAGCAACACACAGTTCTGTGAACAATTATTCACATTTCTGCAACACATAATATTTACACAGAAAAGTTCCCAGCCACAGACTTATAGAACATAATGGTTTATGTACTCAGACACCATGATTCTCAGGAGAAAATACACAGACCAAACTCATGTCAGGTAAAATAAATTTGCAGATTACATTAATTTACCTTTAGGAGTTTCCTCATTAAGTACGAGAAACATGGGTGCATTAGGATTCCACATTCCTGTAATTACATAAGCCTTCCCATCAGAACTCTTTCCCATGGATTCCTACAAATAAAACCATACAGGATTCTATCAGAGTCGTGGTTGGAGATCAAAGAGATTGAGCATGGGGAGGGGAAACAGATCTAGGAACTTCAGAGTAAGATTGCATTTGCTCTGGAGGACACAATCTAAATAAAGGACGTGAAATAATGGATTGAACAAGGTTGCAGGGACAGAAAGAAGAAACAGAAAAAGAGAAAAAAAAAATGGAAATTAAACTAGTATATCAACAATTTTTTTAATGCTTATTCTAAGCACAAAATCATGCTGGGATGTCTGCCACACTACTTTCTGAGCATCTGAGATGGCTGTTAGGAAAGGAGTCATGTCAAAGTTAAACTAGCCCCACAGTGTACTCAGAAATAATCCAGGAAAAATCCAAAACCAACAGAGTAACACCTTAACAACTCCAACCCAAAGGTCCATCTGAATTTTCCCAATCCATAACCAGGATCTGCCAGATTTCTCCCCAGGTTGCTCAGGCATGGCCTCACATTTGTAAGCATGCCAATGGAATGGAATTCCAGCCCATAGGAAACAGAGATTTAACGAGCCACATTTTAGGAAAATATGCAAATCAAGTCAAACCAGCAATGCCTCTAGGTCTGGTTAAAATCATCTTATGTACACATCTGTTACATCTACAAACACTTCTTACAGACCTGCTAGGAATAATCAAGAGTACATGAGCTGCATATATGAGCTACCCAGGGGCAAGTACATGATTCCTGCAGTTTTCTGGGACAGTTCCTGTGGATCCAACAAGTCTCTCTATAGATGAAAGGGCACTGACATTCCTGCTCTGCAATCCAATTTGTGGTAGAGCAGTAAGAGTGACCAATTCTCCAGATTCCAGTAGGGAGAAAGAAGGTTGACAGGAAAGCACAAATTTGTAGGTATTTGCTATAGCCAAGAAATGAACTAAAAAGCCATGACAACCAGAGGTTAAATGTACTTGGAATGTAGATGTAAATAGAATTAGAGGTGGAGAAAAGACAGAAATTCAAGTATACAGTCCATACAGTAAAAAGGTGTTACACAGAGATTTATAGAAGCCAATTAATTACAGCGCATAACTCATTATAATTTATTCAATTTCCTAATCAAATAACAAAAAAAAAGAAAAAATCAGAACTAAAGTCAGAAAATAACACCAGGAAAAAATGAGCTAGAGTACACAAACATGCAAATAAAGGAGACTGAGCACTGGGACAGGCTGCCCAGGGGGTTGTGGAGTCTCCTTCTCTGGAGATATTCCAGACCCATCTGGACACTGACGTGTGACCTGCTCTAGGGAACCTGTTCTGGCAGGGGGTTGGATTCAGCGATTTCTGGAGGTTCCTTCCAAGCCCTACAGTTCTGTGTTTCTGTGACCAGAGAACTGAATGCTGATAGCTAGAATCATCAGGAAACAGACTAGGCAAAACTGGCATGGCCATACAGCCACAACACATCCAATCTAGACTCAAGCACTCCCTGACTTGAAAAACGGTTGCATTCTTACCCACAGCGTGCAAGAAAAACGATGCACAATACTGCATTATTTTGTGGTTCCCTCACAAGGAACAAAGGTTGTAGATGACAAGTGAATACTTCAAACTCTGAGCAACAATTTAAATTTACACAAAGCAAAAAAAGGCAAAGCTTTCAGAACCTTGGAAAAGTAAGACCACATTCCTGTGACCCAAATATAAAACCAATTATTTACTCTTTATTTTCAGGCCACATGGTTAAGACAATACAGAAAAGCTTAATTATTTGTAACAACTGTCTAACTACATCACTGCTTCGCCGACTGAAGACAGATGCCACAGGTTTTGACATTAACTGAAATGTTTTGTCCACTGTATGTAACCAGTTTGTTTCTAGTCTGAAGATACCAACCCCAGGATTTAAGAAACAAATGAAAAAAAAAAACCCAACAAACAAAACCAAACAGATGGGAGAGTTGTTGTGATGGGGTTTTTTGTTATTTTTTTAAACCACCTCTACCTCATGAAACAGGTTATCGAAGTATTACCATGTCTAGTAAATGCATGTCACTGTTCTTCACATTCCGTCCCGGGCTTAGAAGCATCCCAAAGCACCTGTAAAATTTATTAAAGGGGAAAAAATAAAATATATATATAAGCTTTTTACAATACAAAAGTATTTTCTTGAACATAATGGCACAGCCACCTACTGCTTCTAATTTAAAGAAAACCTTTCTTAGTAATTTTTTGTTAGTGTTATGGCAACGCTCAGGAAACATCACAACATGTATTATAGAAATGACAATGAAATTATTTTCCAGAATGAAAACGACAGAAATTAGCATCTAACCTGTGAACAATCAATTCCTCTTAAAGACAACTTCAAATATTGAGCTTAAAGATACCAACAACTCCTGTACATCAGTGATGTAGACTGGCAAGAGGAAACACTCTCTCCCCAGCCCATTTTAAAAACTGTTTTCACTCAATCACACAAAAGGTTACGATTTCACACATTTCATTGCCCACAATGTCACTGGTGTACAACATCATGGACCCTAAAAAAACCCCAACTTGCTCCGTTTTTAGACTTTTGCTCTTAAATTTTTAAAATTGAAATCTCTGTTATACAGGGCCTTGAATTCCAGGATTCCTGTGCAATCATTTAGCAAGAAATGGCCTTGATATTTTGAGGATTAAAAAAAAAATAATAACACTCTTAAAACTTTGGGACTTTCAGAATTCTGGTGGTATAAATCCAGGTCTGAAGTTTCTGCAAACCATCTTCATCTTTCTCTCCCCTTTGAACATACTCCATTACGAAGAAAAAAAAATGCTGAACAGAATTATGTACCCATAACACGAGCTGCAAGCTGTTTTTCACAGACTTTAAAAAAAGTTAGATCTCAAATGAGAAAAAACACAACAACTTGAAAGCAGTTCCATAACATTTCATGATGTAATACTGGTGTGGCTTTACTCTGAGAATTTTTCTTCTGTACAGCTCACTTTTTAATAACCAAACATAGAACTTTCATCTGGAGTCTCAGAGCGATGTGAAGCAGAAGGGATCTTGAGAAGCAATCTGGCCCAAACTTCTACTCAAGAGGACCAGCTTAAATTGGGTGGCCCAGGGCTTTGTCAAGTCACGTTCTGAGCATCTCCAAGAACAGAGAATGAATGATCTGTTTTGGCAACCTGTTCCAACACTCACCTCCCTTTGTACTGACAGCAACTGGTTAAATTCAACAGAGAAATTTCCAGTGAAGTAATCTGGGTCTGTAATCTGGGTCTGTAATCCCACCAACTCTGCGCTTCCAGGAAGAGTCTGTCTCCATCTCCTCCATACCCTTCCACCAGGCATGGTAATGCACCAGGAAGAGAGCCCTGTGTTCCCACCTTCTCTAAGGCTCAGCAAAAGCGGTGGTGTCACGCTCATGCGGGCGAGCCAATTACCCAAATGAAAACCTCAGATTGTTCCATAAACAGAAATTGTGAAAGATTATCTGAACATTCATAGCCTGGCAATGAAGACAGTTTCACAGCCTTCAGGCAAGCCCACTGTATCCTGAACAGAGATTTAACAGCAACTATCATTTCAATAATGCTATTAACTTAAAAGGCTTAAGATAGCCATTACTGCACCATCCAGTAAATCTGCCCCCATTATGTTTGGCTAGATGATTTTCATTTTCCACCTCATTACACTTAAACAGTAACTTACATCCACAATTGTACTTTTCCTTCTCCACACTCTTTCTCCACTACAATCTTAAAAATCCAAGTGGGGAATGAGGCTGCAGACAACAACGTGGATCTATCTGCACAGCATACCGCAGCGCCGTGGCACACAGGCGCGGTCGCTAGGATGCTAGGGCTTATATTTAACACACAAGCAGGCTGCTCCGAGAGACTAATTAGACCAGGCAGAACGTTACAGTAGACTGTCTTCCTACTTCTTGTTCCTGGGGTAGAAATAGCTCAGAGAGGGCTATAATTTGTAACACTAGAGGAGTCACTAGCTTCTGGCACACCTACTAAAGGAAACAGTAAGGCTGAGACTCAGAGGCAGGCAAAATACCTGTGCTTTTCAAAGCCAGCAGCTCACAGATCCTAGCTCTTGCTGTGCAGGTCTCAGATGTACACAAGTTCTGATGTATGCCAGCCAAAATTCTTGGGAAATATGCTTGCAAGTGTGGGAGTCAGGAACAAGTAACCCCTGCCTCTCTCAGAAGCAGATACTTATGATGACTGGCAGAGGCCTGCTACCAGAAGACTCAGGGCTCCTCTCACCACTAAGTTCAAAGAGCAAAATGAGTTCAAATACATTCAGAACTCTCACCTGCACCAGAGCTAGATTTTACACAAACAGTTTTCGACACATTCAGCCTCCAATTTGAGGAGGCTGAACCATGCAGCCAGGATGCAAAATGACCTGCACAGACTGTGGGCCTGTCTTGCCAATTGTGACATGTTGGGTTTGCTGCACTCAGAGCTGGCTACCAAGTGGCTACATGCAGGTGCACTACTTTTTTTGAATTCAACTAGTTTCTAGACCTGCAAAAACAGAACTGAAATTATTCATATATATTTCCTTTTATAGAAGTACATATGCTACCCAAAGATAAGGCTGACAGTATTAAGTTAATATGATCTTTAAGGGTTTCCAGAACTTCTGAGCAACCAGACATGATTCTGTACATCAGTTCTAAGGCCACTAGTCTAGACTTTACCCTAAGCTATACCAATGTAACTCGGTACGAACCCTCTGGTCTGACTGGCAATGTATTATGTTTGAACACCACTACTGAGAACAGTCACTCCTCCCATTTCTCAGAACAGAAGGCTATTTCACTCTTCAGAACAACTTGAATATAAACCAGAATTTTCTCCTGGAATCCTGTAAACAACTGAGACAGGATATCCCACGCTGTAGGGCTGAACCTACATAGTGCCCTAACTCCAACCTGGGAAGGAATGAGAAGCGTTTCTTTACCTGCTCCCACCTACATAAGAACAGGCAAACTCCAGCTCAAAGAGGCCACAGAGGTAGGAAGGACCAAGGTGACTCAACTGAGAGCAACTTACTCTACCAAACTGACCCAGCCACAGGCCCTGCCTGAATACCAACAGGAGGCAAGTTTCTCCAAGTCACACCAGATTATGCACACTCATCAGAGGCCTTGGAGAAATACTCTTGATCTCTTTAGACTAGAGCCCAAATTTCTCTAGAAGCAACTTTTTTTTTTGCATTATTATTTCCACTTACAAACAGTTTTGAAGGCACATTAAATTGCTTAGAAGCTCACTGTCTGGTGTAACCTAAATTGATCTTTTACTCTGGTTTTGAATTTTAAAATTACGCAGTGAAAGTACATAAAATGACTTATAAGCCTGTGTGTGGCACAAATTAAATAACTTTTTATCAGCAATGCTTGTGGCAATAAAAATAATATCTTAACTGACCATCCTAAAATACATGAAAACAACAGCTAATTTTTAAGGAAAATAGCTTTACTTTTGGGAGGAAAAACCAATCGAGTGCTGCTCAGAAATGCTATTCATTAACTCAACTCTGAAGGCAAAATTATTTCAATTTAAAATACATTGAAAATAGGAAAAAACCAAAAATTAAGGCATGAGTAGCAAAAGCATGAAGAATATAGAAGAATGATGATGAAAGTCCTGCTGTATATTTCCTGTCTAAAATTGTGGTTTCGTTTACAAAGTAAGAGCTTGAAAGCAAGTGGAGAAATCAATCTAAAGTTTTCAGAGGGTGTGAGGCTTTTTCTCTGGGTTCTCCAATACCCTGAACTCCCTCTTTACTAAAATGGAATTCTCCTCCTGCTACTCTTTTGGTAAGGCTGCCATCTGGTGGTGTCAGTTGCTTCAAAATTGAGCTACTGAGAAGGCATTTCCCTGTTTAAGTGGGTACCACAACCAGTAACTACTACTGTAGTAACAAGAGTCTACACTGTCAATGAAGGCATTAACTGTTACTATGTATATGCACTGTTCACTTCGCTGGCAAATGCTTTACACAAAAGGTCAGAATATTCTGACCAAAAGGGATCCCTCCCATGTAATTTAAGAAACACAGCATGAGTCATCAACAACTCCTGAGCTTTCCACCAGCACTTCAAGATAAATGTTACAATCAAAGGAATCCTACTCATCTTGAAGAGGCCAGCAAGAGACTGGAGGGAGAGAACCTCTTCCATCACCTAGGCTGAGTCCAGACTCGTATTGTTGCAGTACACTGACCTAACAGATTAATATTCTCCAAGGTTTAATGTAGCTCAGAAAACCTTACTTGGCTACTTTTACTCAACAGGGAGCTGCTGGTAATGCAGGATTACACTAAATGCATGATTTTGCAGTACTTAAAACCAACAGAAAGCAAAATCAAAAGCATTTAACTGCCATAAGTATCCTACCACCACATTCAGAAAATGGAAAGCCAAACCCTGAGAACATCTGTATATTACAGGTGATGTTTGCTCTTTTCACCTACAAATCACACAAATACATAGTAAGAAATTCAAAACTGAACTGCACACACACCAATTCACTACATTGTGTCATGGCACTTTCTGTGTTACTGCTGTACTCTTTCTGTCACATAACTCACAAAGCCAGGGCAAAGTACATTCAATACTGTGTCCCACAAACTGAACCTGTGTTATTTTCACTATAACCTTACCTTTCAATGGCCAGTTCTTTGTTCGAGAGCTGCTGAACTGTAATCACCACTTTCTTCTCAATTCCCTGCTTAAGTTTGAAATACAATTTCTCTCTATCCTTGGGTACAGGGCTAAAAGAATTAAGAAACAAGTTTCTTTAACACAGGCATAGAGAATTAACTTTTAAATTCAGAAAAGAGAGTAGCAGCCTACCTAAACTGTTAATGACTCAATTTCCATTTGTTATAACTTCTTTAGTTATGACTAAAGAAAGAGAAGTCTCTTTTAGTCATAACTGGCACTGAATTAAAAACACAGCAAGCTCACACCTGGTGGGCTAACTGTCCAGGGGATTTATCAGTCCATCAAATCCCAAAAATCATGATGTATTTGGAATTTTAAAATGACAAAAAATATGCTATATACTGGCTACGAAGCAAAAAAATCAAGAGGATATTTTCATCACTTCTTCCATTTCTAAAAAATCTTGTCATTAACTGTTAAGCAAAGAATACTTTGCTCCTTGCCCATGCAACATTTTCTAAGTCTTCAATTTGGCATTCAATAACTTATTTAAACAAATAAAAAGCTAAAATATTTTTGAATGAAGTTTTTAGCAGATTTCCTATTTTTCCATTTACACAGACTACCTGAAGCATCTCCATCAGAAATCACGCATTTACAAGAAACTTGTTTGAAAAAAAGGTATCCTGGCCTTTAATCTTTTTACAGAAAAGATACAGAGAAGAAAACTGCAAAAGCAAAGTAAAAGATTCCTTTTTATAACAACTTATCAAAATATGCCTAATCAATTTTACTGCAACACAGTAGCTGTGCATTCTGCAAGCAGCTCTGTGCATTCTTCAAAGAGACTTCTACTTTTCCATTTAGATTACCTAAAATTTCCTTTGCCATCATCTTCCTTAACTTCCAAGGAAACACTGAAAGTGTACACATCGCTATCTGGAGTGGGAAGAACGAAATCCTTAACATGGTCAGATGCTTGTTTGGAAGAACGTTTGAATGCTGTTGAAAAACTGTATAAAATTCGGCTGACCTGCAGAAAAGCAAAAGAATTAATAGTGTTACCAACATGAGAGAGTATTTTTAATGGGTTGTTGTGATGTGCTTTTGAAGGTCATAAAATTCCTGCCACTTGCCTCCCTACTGAGCACAAAACATGCCTCAGAGCACAAAACCTTCCAATCAGGTGTTTACGGACCAAGGAACTTCATCTCCTGCATCCATTCACGTCACATCCACTGCCCATGTAATGCTTAGCATGTATCAGGACTGTGACTCCTCAGAAGACCTGGACATTGTACTTGTCAGGTTGTGCATTTAACAGCTTACTGCTTGCTCTTGCAGATGTCAAAAAACAAAGAAATTTCTTGGGTTTCAATCTCTGTTTTTCCACCCTAGAAAATCCTTTTCAAAGAAACGATCGTGTATTTCTTCATTCAATACTCAGGGCAGAGTACTGTAAAATGATTCTTTAACCCACAAAAGCTACACTGCAACTGTAGTCTGAAACCTACCCAAAACAGACCTGAAAAAACAGAGTAGTTGTCTTAAATTTAGGCTTGCTAAATCTTCCCACTACAGTGCACTTTGGAATTTTATTGAAATAGTAAAAGAAAAAAAAAATATTCATGTATCTGCATGTTCTGTGAAGCTCATTATGTGTTAAAATATTTTTCAAAACAATATACCATCTCCACATCTGGAATAACCTCTTAAAATACACTTGTAGCCTTTTTACCAGTCACTGTACAACATTTAATACTTACTGCCTCTTTAATCTCACAGGAGAAAACATGGATCTGGAACTCTTCTGTTCCACAGCTGCTTTCAGTAAATGCGAAACAGTCACTCTCTGAAGTCCCATTTTGTCCCCGCACACAAAACAACACCTTATAGATTGGAAAAGAGGCTATCTCCACATTGCTTGATTGATCTATTATTCTGTCAAGAAAAAGAGAAGATCAAAGAGCTGAGGTCAGTAAAATAAACAGCCCTACCTGAAAGGCTTTTCTGCAATTAGATAAACAAATATCTAGACTGTAATTACTACTACATTCAAGTCCTCAAGATGGGCAGTAGGAGCAGAAATGTCAGGCTTCCCAATTTAAGATGTAAATGTCATTGGATGTTACACTGCTTTAATTATTTTTGTACTCCATAATATAGACAAATACAGCACCTATGTACTGTCCAGTACTCTATGGCAAGCAACAGCAACGGCCACCACTGATTGTCATGAAATACACTAGAGTAGCAATGTTCAATCACAAGCAGCACAGCAACTGTGAAAATGTGATTTGCATATAGAGATCAAATAAAATTGAGCATTATAAGGTTTTATTTAAGATATTTAAATTCTTTTATTTATTCAGAATCTACAGGACAATACAGCTTAGCACATGCTTGCTGCCATGTTCAGGTGAATACTGATCACACATCCAAGGGCTGATAATGGAACTGACATTCTGATCAAACTCAGGACCCCAACAGTATTTCAGAAACTCTGAAGACAACAACAGGGGTGAGAGTCTCAGAACAGACTGCTGGACAGTGAACTTGAAAGAAGAAAAGTTAAGAGCTACACAGCACTCCTCAGTCTTTTCACTACTTGTCCACATGCACATCCACACCAAGGGTGAATAAATTTGAGTTACATGGAACAGAATCCCTGGTCTGTAACAATAAATATAAAGGAGTAATCCTCCAAAGGCTTAAAAATCCCAGCGTGGATTCAGGATACTGTAATATTGGTGGGCCAGGTTCAGTGGAAGTGTTCAGGTACCAGGAACAGAAACACTCCTCAAAGAAAACATTGGTGTCACCTCAACTTTGACGAAGTGTATTATATCACACACGGGATTTACCTTTACAGCTCTGTGTAGATTCCTAGGCACTCCTTTGCTTAATGGCACCCTCTGCAATTAAAGATCAAAGGAACCTGCAGTTTCACTGACAAAACAGCCTTCTTGAATGGCCACAACAGCTATAAAAATAGGACCAGCACACCTAACGTTTCACATCTACGTGGCAGTTGCCATCGTACAAGCATGCAGTGTAATTCCCTAATTCAAATGAAATATTGCTCTAACATCAAATGAAATCTTAAATCAGGCTCAAAGAGCAAAAGGGAAGAAAGTAATATATATACCTGAAGGTCCCTCTGTCTTTCTACTCAAGATGATAGTCAATACACAAAGACAGAAAGGAAGGAAATCTAACCATATCCTTCACCTACCTTGCTACTAAGGGTATAAAAATAAAAATCCCCAATGTTGAGATGCTCCCCAGTTACAGTGTTACAGGCACTGACATTTGCATCTAGATGCAAGACTGCCACAGGCATGGCTTTAGTGCACCCTGATTAAGAATCCTTAACCCTCTCATCACTGTTTAAAAGACTCATCTCACATGGGGCAAGTAAATGTTTTCTAGTTACCTAGAGACTATCAGCACAGGCAGCATGAGGCAGACACTAGAGACTGAGCTTTAGCACAGCACTGTCTGGAAATGGAGACCAGTATCTCAGGATCTTCAACATACATGGAGAAGTCTAACAGTGAAACTTCTTTCTCTCACCCGAGGCCAGGACTACTGCTGTCTCAAGATACTTACCTTGGAGGTGATTACAGAGACTGGGAGAGAACAGGCACTACCAGCTCTCCCTTTCCAGTATATCTCCTATTATCATGTATGAACAGAGATGCAGGTAGAAAGATAAGCTTTTGCTAACACCATATGGCAACTGCAACCACCAGCTATGTACTGCATGCTGCATTTGAGCACACTTTCTTTCTTCAGAGGAATTTCTCAAAAATAACTGTCTTTAGCAAGAGCTTTAGGCACAAATCCAGACCTCTACTTCCCCATGCGAAGAGCACACTCACGGGAGTAAGGACAGAGGCATCGGTACGTTACCTTACTGAGCCTTCTGGAATGTTTGGAACATAAAGAGTGACAGGTAAAGGAGCCTGACTTGAGGATTTCATGTTTGCCATGGCCTGTAGAGCTTCTGGTTCGTTTCGAGGGGCAGACACCTTTGTGCACCCTAGGTAAGTCAGTTTGTTAAACAATACACTGTCCTCTTCAAGGGGTTCACTGGGAGAAGATGGTTTTGGTGCAGAGATTTCTGAAAAGGAAGAAACCATTTCTTTAGTCATTTGTTTTTATTTTTAAACATTTCTTTCTGAATGAGTTCCACAGCAAAATCTCCCCCTTCTTCTGAGAACAGACATGGGAGTCAGAAGTCCAGCTCTAAGAGCAAGAAACCCATCTGACAGCTTAATATTAACACTTTCTATCCTGTTCTAATGCACATTTCCAAGTATAGCATAGGTACAAATTGCCTTTTGATTCTTTCTAGCAGTGCTACAACACAACTTTTCTTTGAGCCCCATTTCCCCAGATATCCTTTTCTTTAGTTTGCTTATACCTGCTTCTAATTCCTACTCATCATTTTGCACAAAGATGCCATTAATTCTCTCTCATGTCTTTGCAGCTTGTGTAGAATTATCAAACGTGGTTCACATTCCTGAGATAGCTATATTAACTGCATCAAACCATCAGGGAGCTGGAGGAAAGAAAAGGTTTGTTCCTCCTACTCAGCAGAGGCAAAGTATTCTTTCTCCAGTATCACACTACAATGGACAGGGGCGATTTTGAGGGAGCTTTTTTTGCTGTTGTTACTGTTTTCTGGTGGAGTTTTTTAGGCCATTCAAGAAACAAGAGAATAAAGAAAAAATCATTAACTACAGAATAAGAGTAATCTAGGTTAGAAAAAACCTTTAGAGATCATCTAGCTCTAAGTCCTGCTCAGAGGCAGATCAGGGTAGGTATGGGGTAGTTTCAAAACTGGACCAGGTTTCTCAAGACCCTGTCCAGCTGAGCTCAACTATCTCCAAAAAGAGGCATTCCAAACCTCTCCAAGCAATCTGCCCTGTTACTTCTGGTTTTGTTTTGTTTTATTACTATAGCATCATTTCCACAATACTTAGATTTTAAAGGTTGCAAAATTGAATTTTCATATTGGTAGGGGCTGTGTTATCTACAAGCATTTCTTTGTTCATTTAAGTTAATGTTAAACAGGGATCTGGTAAAGTTAGTTTCACAAAAATACAGCATACATGTAATTATGAGAAGGGTGTTTCCACTGTACATAAACTGTCCATCTTATTCAACCACCAAATTTTTATTCTTTTTGACTTTGCAAACAGATGCTGTAGGCATTATCTGACCCAACACCACAGAAGTGTTCTGCACACTACTGAGGGAAAAATTCTAACTCAAGGCTCACAGAGATGGCCAAAGCCTTGTAGTACTAATTTATAAACAACAAAAAAGCTACAATAAATTAAATATGTACAATATAATGTACAAAAAAGCTCTCAGACCTTCCTTTTTCACCAAAATTCAAATACCAGAAAAGTACCACAAGCAAAAAATCAAATCTAAACCTGTCCTTACCGATGATTCATGGTGACAGAACCGGCTGAGGAGCTCATCAGTCTGCTCAGTACAGTTTTGGAATGTAACTCCAGAAAGCTTTATATTCATTTTAAGGTTAACTTAAAACTGCATAGAGAAAAAAACCTGTCATATATGATTGAGGGTTGAAACACTTAAGCAATACCTGTCGCAGAAGGGTCTAAAACAAGGTGCAAAGATGGCTGATTTGTTTGACCTGCTGAACCATCCCCAGTTGCCTGGCCACCTGCTCTGCTGGAAGCTTCTTGGAGAGCAGTAACATTGTTCTGGTCTTTTTCAGAATCCCTCAGTATCTCTTCCATTGCCTTCTCCAGGTGATCATCCCCATTGGAAAATACCTGTAAGCATGAGCAGATGACATTTTTTGAAAAAGTACCTATAGCTTTACTTACACTGTTACTTTTGAAGCTCTGCTGAACAAGGCAACACACTAAGAATCAACTAATTTAAATCAAATATAATGTTCCATCCCATGATATATAATGCACATATTCTCACTGCTAAACCATCAACCATCCATCTAAACACTACTAACCTGAACAAAATAAAAAGTTTCTATGTTCAGATCCTCAATTCAGAACAAAGGTCAATGGACTTTGTTAAAGATTAGTCTTAAAGAAAACTTTACTTTCCTCATAGAATCATAGAATTGTTAAGGTTGGAAAAGACCCTTAAGATCATCCAGTCCAACCATCCAACCATTCTTAGCCCTATCCAATCCATTTCAGTTGTTTTACCAACCATCCCACACATAGGAGGGGTGCAAGTCTAAGGAAATGACAAGAAAACTGCGAGACACATTCCTTAGGAAAAAGGGGGTGGGATGGGTGGGGAGAAAACCCAGCCTTTCACAAGTACTAGCTTTCCAGACAAAAATTCCCATGGCCAATAACAAAGCTGCATCACAGACTCTACCTCCAGTTCAGCTGGCTCTTTCCAAGACAGTATTACTAAAGCAGCAGCCAGTGTTTAATACAGACAGAAGTCACTGGTTGTAAATAACAGCCAGTTATAATAACAGTTATGCAAAGACAGGCTAAGTACTTATTGTCATTTCAAAGGGAACAAATTCCTATTGTTCCAAGCAGAACCACTAAGTCACCTACTGCAACCCAACTATGGAAATCTGTAACTAGCCAATCAGCTGTCACCCAAATGCTAAAATATTCAGCGATTTAGAGGAAGAAAGCTTTTAGAGAAGGTCTTAGTCTTAGGAAAACTCAATTAAAAACTAAAAACCAAGACACTCTATGGTCTATTTCTAAGCAGCCTAATTATGTGCTTTTAAGACAACAACATTCAGAGTCTCTGATCCCCAAATAAAGAATATTTCCCAAGCTTTAATCTAAAGCTTATTCTTAGAAAAGAACTTTTTAGCCCATTAGCATTTAAATCCACAGAATACTAAGCTGACTGCTGAAGAAGTTATTAGAAAAAAAACTGAACTCCCACTTTTCAACAGATTTAGTTTAAGCTGTTAATTTAATGGCAATAAACATGGACAAGAATTACAGTCTAAGAGACTCCTCACACACACATAAATATCTGTAATGAGCTAGTCAAAAGAAGTTACAATCTTCTGATCCAAAAGCAATCTTACTACACGTGTAAAATGAAGTAGTAGTAGTATACCTTTAGCTGAGGTTTCTCATCTTTTCCAGAAGATTCTTCAGACTGTTGATGAACCAGGACAAATTCTTCATTAATTAGCGTGGACACAGTTTCAGGAATCCTACTGGCTTTGCTAAACGAGGTTTTGACTTCCATCTCAGCTCAGTATTCTCCTCCTGTCACAAGAACATAACAAACAAGGAAAAGTATTAAATAAACCCAATTTCAAAGCTGCAAACAGTATGTTAACAAGTATAACATTAAGTTATTGTGGAATAATATACTTAAAGCTATACAACTGTATTCTACTATATCCCTCAAACTTCAGTTCAACAATAAGGATTTTTAGGGTGTGTGTTTAGAAAAAAAACTCTGCTTTTACAGCACTGGTTGTTATTTGTGATAACACACGAGGAAGTTCACCTCGGAGCTTCCACTTCCCCTGTTTTTAATCTTCCAGACTCTGCTCCTTTGACCTCCCCAATTCCTGCCCTTATCTCTCCCTCACACAGGTCTATTCCTTGCCCTGAGTCACACAGGTTGTGTGAACATACAGATTACCTGAAGACAAATTTTCCAAAAACTCCATATTAAATTGCATGCTCTGCACATGAAAACTTATTTAGCAATAGAGTTGTTTTTAGTATTCTTGATAGCTGTAAGTGATGAAGTCGAAGCTGATACTAAACCACAATCACATCCTTTTCAGCAGATTTCCCCGAAACCACCTGCAGAGTTAAAATAAACTGTGCTGCTTAAAAATCATAACAAAGAAAAGCCACAAACTATAAATATTATGGAAACTGAGTTTTCCCTTGTCTATACAGCAAAAAATACCCCTAGAAACAAATAAGCAAACAAAAAAAGTGCAAAGTAGTGGTAAGCCTATGCATTACATGTTCATATAAAAAAGCAGAACCAAAACCATTCCTAGGTCTTCAGAATGAAGCCAGTACTGTAGGCATCCACCAAATAAAGACAGCATCACCTATGTCAATTTAGACTGTCTCCCCTGACTCCTTAGGGAATGAAGTGCTAGAATGAAGCACACTGTATATTAGACTTCAGATTTTAAATGCATCTGTGGTTTTATATTTTCTGTGTTAAAAAAGAAGATGAATTTTCAAATACACTTTATAAAGAGCATGCACTCCCAGCATTCCAGGTTCCTGAAAAATCTTCAGATAACTGACCTGTACAGCACAGAACCCTGTTAGAAGATGTACATTATAAAAAGGCCACTAAACAGTGGCTATAGTACTCAGGGGGTGATTACAAATTTAGATTAGCAGTTTAGCTATTTCTCTTTCCATATCTCCAGACTGGACACGAACTCACAAGCATAAGTGTTTTTCAAAGAGATGATGTAATCTGAGCTCCACCCAAGCTTAGGTAATGGATTCACTGCTGAAACACATTTTGGTTCAGTTTTTATAAATCACCTTTGTTTTAAAGAGCTTTCTGGGAAAAGAAGGAGTCATGGTTTTAAATGTATTATAAAAAGTTTATTAATTCCACGTATTTTTTTAACAAATGTTATGTTGTAAAAATATTAAGAGCTTGAGTGTTATTTGCAACAACCAGCAGGTCTAGCTTGAAATGAACATTAATTTCAAAGTAAATCCTCAATGTAATTAAAAAACCACTATTTTAGAACTCTTTGAAAGCAATGAAAGGACGTAAAATTATGCTCCCCAAATACAGCACATCCTGAGTAATCAGTAGCTCTGCAGTCACAGCACCATCAGATGAAAGAGCAGAGGATCACTGTCAATCACATCAGGAGCAAAGGCCTAGCCTACCAGAAGCTTCTCTCCCCTCCCATCTACTATTGCTGGACTTCCTGGGGATGATGTAGGTGAAGCCTCACCACTACTTCTAGCATACTTGCAGAAAACAGGGATCACAAGGTATGCTATGTTGACATTTTCTGTATGGTTTAGTCTATTTGTTGTGCTATTTGTGAGTATTTGTGTATGGGAGAATAAAACAGGAACTCCAATATGGTTCTACTGTTCTAATTATCAAGAGATAAATGCAAGCTGCTAACACTAACTTATCACCAGTTCTTCTTTCAACAGCAAAGTAAGTGCTGACAAGCACACTGTGAACAAGGAAATGGCTTTTGTAGCAATATTTTAATAATAAAAACCAGGGAAAATGTAACATTTGAGCAGCCAAAGAAAAATATAGTAACACAACTAGAGAAGCATACTGATGTACAAAATATTGGCTCTTGCCCTATACGGATAAAGGCAATTTAGGGCAATTCCTACTTCCAGAAGTTTAATCTGAAAGACAAAGGAAATATTACAAACATCAGATAACTGCAAGGAGCTTCTCATTAGGATCAGACACTTAAAAACATACCATACACATTCTTGCAATTACACCTGAGTTGCAAGGGCCTTAACATCCTTAAGAGCGTATTCCAAGCTGCCTTGACAATCACCTTAAACCACCACATCCAGCACCAACCCATACGCAACCACAAGAGCTGAATAAACTGCAGCCAGGAACCCCTAATTCCAGGCTTTCATCAGAGCCTACCTCCAAGCTGCCATCAGTGTTGCTCACATGAATGCCCTTCAGCACATGAAGCCACATGAGTTCCAGTTCAGCAGCAAAACAAGCGCACAAACAGGTCAGAGATTTGAGAAGCAAACGCCTCCACCAGAAGGAAGAGGCTCCATGCTCTCTGGCTGCCACAAGTACACCTGAAAAACGAGCCTACCAGGCCTTGGGCCTTCTCTTGGTGGCCACACTCGAGCATCTGCTCTATGGCAAATTAACAGCTGTGCTCTAGATCACTCATGGAAAACGAGTATACTGAAAATGAAAATCTACAGCGAACAGCCCGCTCCTTTCCTCCCCTGTTCCACTCACATGCTGTTAGGAAAGCAAAAGCTTTATACACAGTATTTCATGATCAGTATTTCATCCAATATAATTTTTGACACTAGAGACAAACTAAGTACCAGCAATCATGATCAAGTCATTTTTTAAATCAAACAACTTGAAAAAAGTTGGTGTCAAGAGTTTAAAAATGTACCTGTGAGTCTCACAAAGATTACTAAGACTTATGCCATCTTAAGTAGTAAGCTACTTAGAGGGAAAAGTTTCTATTTTGATATTAAAAAGGCAAATGATCTAATACTTCAGCTAAGCACTCCTGAGCAAAAGCAGTAAGAAGAAAAACCTCCCTGAAAGAGCCATGTATTCAGGTTATTTGGGGAAGGGAATGAGTACAACATCACAGAATCACAGAATGTCAGGAGCTGAAGGACCTTGAAAGATCACCCAGTCCAACCCCCTGCCTGAGCCGGATCACCTCTGAAGTGCTTTTTTTATTCTTCAGCAGCCAGATGAGGAGACTTGTGCACTCTGGACTTTCCAGTCACCCCCAGTCAGCAGGGGTTATGTAATTTCCCTTCTGCCATCACCTTTAGTCCTACTGAGAATTTAGTCTCTTTTTTGACTCATTACCAAGTTATACTCTTGATTTCCCCTTTTTTTCCTACCAAAGTCAAAGAACAAAGACATTGTCACCTATTAGACACATACAAAATCTAAGAACTATACCCTACTACTACTAAACTCATAAACAAGCACACTTTTTGGACCATCCTTTATGATGAAAAGCAGAAAGTTAAGAATGTAGGATTTTATTCTGGATTGCATTACTGAGAACATGCACAGGGTTGTACAGCCTACATCTGTGGTAAGTTAATTCCCCGTGGTTAGCAGCAGGCAACCCTTAAGCTGAGACAGCACTGCCTCAGAAGGCTGACAGAAGAGGTTCACATTTGCTTCAGCAGTTCAAAGTCACTGGGAGGGCAGGAACCGGCAGAGAGGGGCTGCCAGCTAGGGACAGCAACTCCAGAGGGTCAGTTTAAGCTGTGAGTGTGGTTTACTTCCAAACGAACAAAGGTGGCCTAGGCAGGAGCACACCTTCTGTTCTGGCAGCACTGCTCCGAGGATCAGAGCCTCTGACCAGATGGTAACTTCCCAAACCACCACATCCAAGAGCCAGAGTTCCTCTTCCAACAACACCTTCAGAAAGGTGACAATAAACTGTACTCTGAAAGTTTTCTTCACAGTAATAAACACTGGCAATGTACTAGCACCACAAGGAAAGGTTTTCTATAAAAGAGGTGTCTTCTACAGCCGTGCTCTTTGCCGTAGGTAATTTTTCCTCCACACTTCAATAAACAATACCACAGATGAAAAGAACCTCAGAAATCCAGCAGCAAATCCACAGGAGAGAATTTTCCTAAACACAGGTAAATAAATTATGATGAAAGAATTAATAACTTTTAAAGTAGCAATTTCAGAAATTCCTCATCAAGCTGGTCCCCAAAAGAAAATACCAATTTTTACACAAACCAGTGTCCTGAAGCAGTTACTAGACTTTTTGGGCTTTGCTTCCATAGTTTGCATTCAACAAATGTTTCAGTTCACCACTGGATTGGGGACAGGGAGGAGGAGAAAGGAATTTTCATGAGTTTGTTTCAGCATTATAACCACCAAAATAAAAATAATTAAAAAAAAAAGACAAAATGCTGAGCTATGCAAGAAACAGAAAAGTCAAGAGCAAAGCAATATAAAAATGTTGATCTATCTATAGTTAGTAAGCAACAAGAAGAATATTTTAAAAGAAAGATTTCTGCCTTCCCACAAGACAACAATCAGTTGGAGGCTAATTCATACTTTCTTTTATCAGACAAGTAAAATCAAGTTCTGTATTAAAGACAAGCTTCCAAAGTCATATAATTTGCCTGATGATCTGAACCCCCAAAACCAGATACTGGTAAATAAGCTCTATGTACTTCAGAACTAAGGTTCCTCAAGGGGATCTCCAGGAGCTTTCTGAAGAGGAAGGTGCAGTACAGCTAGGCAGAGATTCACCTTCCACTAACAGATGTCCAAAGTACAAGAGCACACAGAAAAAAAGTTTATTTCCTTTTTTGAGCCACACAATGCAATGCCCGACAGCAACCGGAGCACAAAGCTAACTGAACTTGAAACCATCAATGCCAGGTGGCTCAGTCAAGGTTCCTGCATGTGGTTATGTTCTAACTGGTGCTTAGGGAACTGGAAACTGGACAGACACTGTCACTTAAGACACACACAAACACACATACAGCCAAGTGTTGACCACAGCAAGATACATGTCATAACTATGTGGTGCTGTAGGTCTCTCCTCACGAGCTTGCTCCCTTCAACCAGAGGCATATCTTCACCAGAAACCTCGCAAATCCTTCAAATATGCAAAGTGCTTTCAGTGCTTTTTGCTCAAGGACTAAACAACCTTACAGAATTCCCTGTTACACTGTAAGTCAAAGCAGTACAGTTAACACCCTTCCTCAAAACCTTTTTCACCTCTATTATGTGGACACATACACAAAAGAAAATCCTTGGTTTCAAAATATCAATTTAACTCTGACAGGAGGAACACTAGAATTTTATCCTTAATTTCAATGTCTCTTCATGTAATCTTTACACAAGAAGCCACATCTCTATGTTCATACTAGCTACTACTGGTTTATTACCCATAAGTTGTTTCCCTGCGCCTTATCTCTGGCAGTGAAACAAGCATTTACTTGACTTACTGATACTGTTTTCTCAAGATTAAAATCAACCTAATAAAGATGACTCTTGTATCACTACATTTTCAACTACACATCGTACATGTACAGGATGGTTCTTCCAGTGACCATGAAAGAAATGTTGAGAGCAAAATGTCACTAAAAAAAAGAACCAAACCAAAATAAAAACAAACAACCCACGACTAGAAAGTAACCACACAGGTTATTTTGTCAACAGTCTCCTCTCTGAAAGCAAACAGCTACTACACAGGCAACGGCAAATAATTAGTCTGTTCATAGATGGTAAACTGCTTTTAATTGTTGTAGTGGGTGCCTAGATACAGAGATTTTGCAGACTGGTTTAACATGTCAATCTTATAGCCAAGGAATAACAATTTAAGGAAAACAGAATCAGGAGAGAACTACAGAAACAAGAAAATGTCTGCTCTCCTTCAAAAGCATACTACTTCCACACCTTCATAAAAATAAATTCTCCCCAGCACTTGTTAAAACACATCTCATTACAAATACTGAGACACTTATAAAGGAGAGAAACGGTTTTCCTGACTTGAAGCTCTGGATTTTACATAAACCACCGAACCACTTCACCATTACAAAGACATTGCCAGTCCGGAGTCAGTCAGGGGAAGAACACGGGTTTTCTCTCCGTTACCCTCACCAGGGTGCAGAGCCCTCCTAGAGGGATGGCGGGCATGTGCTCGGCACTTCCGCGGAGCCTCACTCAGGCAAGGAAGAGGCTGACATATACAGCCAGAGACCATCAACCACTGCAAGTCAAAGGCATCAAGGAAACTGAGAAGTAAATTCCTAAACAAAACAAACCCACTGATCTGAACCCCTAACATGACATATTGGGTAAGAAGCATCATGAACATTAAACACTAATCCAGTTAAGTGAAAGAATAAATTTTGC
>VXBZ01012445.1:157461-230140 GCA_013399135.1 Heliornis fulica
CAGGGGAGGGAGACCAGCTCCGGCGGGCCGCGCAGCCGCCTCAGGGCCGGGCCAGCGCCGGCCACATTCCGGCGGCGGGTGGATGGCGGAGCGGGCGGGGGCGCGCGCGCGCACCGCTCCTTACCCCTCTCCGCCCCCCCCCTCCGCCAGAGCGCCGGCACCGCGGGCGGGGCGTTCCTCACCGCAGCCCCCCACGGGGCCGGCCTGACCCGGGTAGCGCTGCGTCTCGCAGCGGGGTGGCTGGCTGGCCGGCGGGCGGCAGGTGGAGCGTGGCTCCTTCGAAGCGCCCTGAGGAGCGGAGCCAAGCCGGGCCGGGCCGGGTCGGGCCGGTCGGCGGGAAGGTTGACGCCTCAGCGCGCCCAAATGCCTGCCCGCAGCTGCGGAGCAGTGGAAGCGGCCGGCGGCTGATGATTCTCCTGAAATAGAGGGCGAGGGTGAGGCGGGGGGCTCGTTATCGTACCCCAGGCTCCCCGAGCGGTCACTTGGGCTCGACATCAACAGCGGGTCTGTACGGTTCAACAACTGCTTAGTATTTAATTAGTAGTCAGCTATGTGTGGATAAATAAATATCGGCGTTGTGTCTGTTCAGATAAAGCATGTTTTAATAATGAAAGTGTGGTTCATTTCTTTCTTTTTTTTGTCTAGTGTGCAAAACAAATGAGATTTAAATTAGCCACACTATTTATACAGCACACCTGCATTCTCTCCATTTAAGTTGTGGATCAGAAAACCCTTCAAGAATGTCAGACCTCAACCTTAAATAAAATGGTCTCATGGTGGGAAAGCCAACAGGCCGCATCCAGCTCCCCCAAGCCCCCGGCTGTAGGCTGTTGAGAGCCAGGAACGCTGTGCTCCTCCCCACAGCCTCACATTTTACTGTTAGTTACATGTCTCTCCTAGCTGGCTGCAGCTGGTGTAAGTTAAATTATCTTCAGATTATTCTTATGGCAGCAGAGGGTTCAGATAAACCACAAGTTCTGAATCAATTGTCATAACTGGTTATTGTTTGGGAAATGTAGAGTTTGTGCGGGAAGCATCGGTAGGAGAATGGGAACAGAAGGTTCGCTAGCTCTAAGCTAGTGAAAATACTTGGATGGTGGCAAGAAGGAACAGTGTCACAGCAAAGACCCATTAGCAACCCACAAACAAATGAGATCAAGTGCATAGTATTTTACTCTAAATAAAGTCACCCAAAGCATGGGGACTGGTGACAGTGAGAACTGCAATAGCAAGAGACCTACTCAGGAATTTGGGAGACTACACAGGTGACAGTGGTCATCCAGTTAATGACTCTTCATAAAGGGAAGGAAGGAAAATCAAACCAAGAGACTCCAAGAAAAAGTTCCCGTAAACTCACAGTGTGAATGCCAAATCCCGCTGCAGCAAACTTGAGGACAAGCACGTTCTGCAGTGCTTGCCATCTACTACAGAACCACCATGAAGGACACAGACCATCTCAAGGAGAAGGAAAGCAAGCTAAATCTAAACCATTTCAATGGCTCACACTTCTGGAGGGAAAAGAAAAACACCAGAATGCAGGTTAAATTATTAAAACTGACCACAACACAATTGTTACAGTACATGGGGTAAATCCAGAAAGGTTAACCTACCAACTGAACTGAAACTCTCAAAGTGCCACAGAACATAACAGCAAAAAACTTACGTGAAAGATGACAGCGGAAGAACTGACTTGCTCTCAAGATGGGTGGGGAAACTGTCACCGAGTCATGTGAGGAAGACCAAAGCTCCTTTTATTGTTTTTTTTTCTCCCTCTGCTTTGTTCTTCTCAAAAATGCCAGCTGTAATCTGATGGCTTCCATGGTTAGCATTAGCAGCATAAAAACAAGTGATCAAGCTAAATTAAAGAAAGAAAGAGAATCTATTCAAGGCAGATGCTCACAAAAGCCACGTGCCAGGTTAAGTTCCAGCCAATATGTTTGGCAGAATGGCTATGCAATCTCAAAGCTATTAGAAATTACCTTAAAGAACTCGGAAATGATACCAGAAACGGGTTCCAGGAGACCAGGGAAAAGGATGCAGTGACTACCTTAAAAACAAAAGAAAGGATGGGAATATGAGGCCAGTGAGCTTTACTGGAAAAATATCAGGCAAAATAATGGAACAAGTTATTAAGTAAAATTATTTATTAAGGCTTTGGATGATAAGATTAATATTCAGCAATAACATCTCAAAACCAAAGTAACAGAATCTTAACTTCACCGAGGCTTCTGACCACATACTATAATACTCTCATAAGAATGACAGAGGAGCATTGGCTACAGGAAACCTCTGAAATGGTTGAAAGGGGCACCCAGTAGTGTCAAGTGGTTCCCGATCGAACAATACATTGGCAGCAAGTGAGATCTCCAGACCCTTACAGCCCAAGCCCTGAAGTGCTTATGCCTTGCACTGGGACAGAGAGTGTTTTTTATCGTACTTGTGAAGGATATCCTGTTCGGGTGCGAGCTGAAAGCACTTTCAAGATATAATTAGAATTGAACAAATCATAATGAGTTGAAACAAAGATCTTAAGTAAATAGGTGTCATTCAATAAGGCAAGAAACTATGACATGTAGCTGGGAATAATTGAGTGCAAAAACATAAGCTGGAGACAAACTGGCTAAGCAGTTAGTTCACAGAAAGAAGTTTTGGTTCACAGCAGTTCACAAACAGAAAATGAGTCAACAGCAATTTGGTGTTGCAAAAAATCTGACTGCTTTACTGAAACATAGAAAAAACCTGTTACACACAAGAGCAGCAAAATGATTCACTCCCTTGAGCTCAAAAAGGCTTTTGGTGAGGAACAATTTTGGGCACATCCTTTCAATTTGAGAGATCTCTGAGGAGAACATCAAAAACTACCAGAAGTCTGGGCAACTTCTCTTTGAGTCATACTTGAGTATGACTGAAAGAAGTTTGGTTGACAATCTGAAAAGTCAAAAACATGTACAGCCCAGGAAAATTTGCATAAAGACAGCATCCTGTATGTGTACAAGAGCAGTGACTACACATACCAGCTCATCTGTCTGATAATGTAAATAATTTTCTGTTGCATAATGCTAAAAGAGTTAATATTTTCTTTTTTAGCATATTTAAATCCTTGTATCCTTAATAACCTGTGAAGTGTAGTAAAAACCATGAAGATGTACAGCATCCATACATTGGAGGGAGAGGAAATAAAAATGACTTCTTTTAAAATGCACCAAGGAAAAAAAAAATCAAATCCAGGCCTGTCCTGCATTATCCACTATGGGGAGCTGAAGTGTAACACTGCTGGACAGAGGGTGATAAAGGAATCCAGCTGCACAATTAACTGGAGCTATAAAGTCCATGTGTACTAATTTCCAGAACCTGATCTCTACGGAGACAAGTATTTGTCTGATATAGGGAATTCCATTTAACCTTCTCTGAAGGATAACAAATCTGGGGGCATCCAACCTGCACTCTGAATGGACATCTCCCACCACTGCCAGAGCTGTCTGGGAAATACTGGGACTGCCTGGGGAGGCCTGAACACAGGCCCAAAGAATTCCTATTTAGTAGGTAACACAGTAAATAACAGGAGAGAGGATACAATTCAGAAGAAAAGCACCAAATTTGGGGGAAGAAATGCTGGGAAAACATTCACAGAAACAGAATGTGAGGAGTTGGAAGTGACCTTGAAAGATCATCTAGTCCAACCCCCCTGCCCAAGCAGGATCACCTAGATTAGATCACACAGGAACATGTCCAGATGGGTCTTGAATGTCTCCAGAAAAGGACACTCCACAACCTCTCTGGGCAGCCTGTTCCAGTGATCTGGCACCCTCACGGTCAAAAAGTTCCTCCTTACATTCAGATGGAACTTCCTATATTCCAGCTTGGAACCATTTCCCCTTGTTCTATCACAGGCCAATCACACACGATATTCCCACATCTATCTTAGAATATACTGGTGTGATGCTTGTATGGATGACACGGTCCCAGCAACTTCTTGTATGTTTGTATTGTTTTTATTAAACCAGAATTTCCAACATAAAAGTGAAACTTCAGCAATATAACTGATCTTGCTGTGGTCTTTCTCTCCCACAGCTTCAGCAGCAGTATTATCCCAGGGACCTTGCCTGAGGTCTTTAGAGAAGCCTAAGAGCACACTAGCCTAATATATTGATCCTTAACATCCTGAACAGTGAGTCACTTCTTACAGCTACAGAACTACTAACACTGGAAGGAAATACTTAGCAATAGCTCACACAGTGACTTTTCTTAAGGGTTGATAGCCTGAAAATAATAGGACTCATGCCAAAATTCAAATGGAATCAAATGCCCTTCAACAGATAATTAATCAATACCTGACCTTTATGGGAAGCATTTCACTTTTTTAATATTTACTGAGACTTCACTGTGAAGAACCTGCATTTGATGCATTAATGATGTTCAGCACATTTCAAATATTCCAATTACACATAGACACAGCCCTAAATAAACACACTATCCACATAATAGATAATCTATTTTATAATGGGGTTGTTAGTTTCCCATATTTGGTGGTTCAATAGTACAGAAATGAGTGTACGAGTTATTTCTGACAGAACAAATCAATATGAATCTGACAAGGGTTGCAACTGAAGCAATAGCTTATTTGCAGCAGTACGAACTGGGAGAGATCACAGGGAAAAGGTTCTCAGCTTCCTTCTTTTGCATGATTCATTTAGCAGTGCAGTTGCTTTTTCAAACATTAATACCTTATAGACCTAAGATATCATAATAAGAGAAATATAAAGGGCCTCTGGGGAATTGCTGACAAAAGACTCGTGTAACTTACTAAAATATTCACCCAGAGAAGGGAATGAGATAGCTTGAATGATAAAGAGCATTATAACAATTTTGTGAAGTAGGCACAATTCAGTAGTTAAGAACCATCTGAAAACTACACCCAGAAGGCCTCCTGTGGCATATAAATGCATATCTAGAATGTCATTTTAATTATGTGTGCAAATTCCTTTCTGCCAAGATTCTGTTATGTTTAAAAAGAGCAGGAACCCTTTTGTAGCTACACGCTTTTTAGAGCTGTGATCAGCAGTTTGCAAGACACAGCTGAAGGGATCTGCATAACAGAATCAACATTAAAACCATTTTTCTACCTGTCAACATGTCCTGTGCGATGAGAAACAATGTCCCCTTCTCTCAGTAGGCTCAGACTTTTCTAGCTGTTAGGTGTCTGATGGGAATAAGGTTTCCTTTTACATTTAAGCTTCTCATAATAAATTTAACTTTTTACTGTCTTCTAGCCAACTATGAATGACATATTGGCATTGTGCTGGTCCTCTGATGGAAAGTGTGGCTGGGATGTTGGTCCACTTCTTGGCTCTACCCTGTAACATCTGAAGTGAGTGCCATGTTTCAAAGAGCATTGCTAAATCGGAGCGCTCACCTCAGTAACCAGTCCGTAGAATGAAAGCAGCACCCCTTCTCCCTTTTTGGGGTGGGGAGCAGAACATAATAGGTACCCAGGAAGCTGCATCCTCCTGAGAGATATGGATTTGACAATTTCATTAGCATCGAGCTCAGATTTGATGGCAGAATCTGAGAGAAAGGGTCATTTTTACACTTTCAAGTATCTCAGAGTAGAATTTTTATATGAAACAAGGCTGGAGAAATTAGCTCATTGTTATGCAAAAGCTGTTAAGGATTGTATTGATCCTCTGCAGACCTGCTGTGCCACACTAGCTATCACTTCGCTGTGCATGTAATATAAATTCACGTGACAATTTTTACAGAGGTCTTGTCACTATGACTTTTAATATCTCTCTCCCGTGTACAACATTATGAAAAAGCAACAACTGGGTCTAAACCTGTACCAAAATTATCAAACTATTACAGAGAATTGTCAGATCAATTTTCTTTATCCTTTTTGCATAACTGTTGCAAGCAGTATACATAGTGCACAGTTTCACATCAGAGATGATCACTACCATGCTGTAGGCAACTAAGTATCAGACAATTCATGTAGAGTATAACTGCACTTTCCTTGAGTTGCCCAGTTGATTATAACTCTTTACAAAAACATAAAACTTTTTATAGGGTCAACAATACTTTTTTCCTAGTACTCATATAGTTCAAATCCCTGCATTTCTTGTTGATGAGTTACAAGATCTTCATCTTGGTTTTGCTATAAGAAATAAGATTAGGTAAGTGCAAAAATGTGTGGCAGGAAATGCTGCCATCCCATCACCCAGTGCGTTGATGTTCACAGACATATACTAAGGGTCCAGAAGTGTATAAACATACAGCTGTGCCCACATAAATACTGTGTGTATTGCACACATTCTCTGATCTAGCTATCTAGAACTCCTCTGCTGCTGTATCTTCTGCCTTCAGAGAGAAGTGTCCATAAATCTGTGTTGACCTCCTTAAAAAAAAAATTTAAAAATGCAAGAGGTACCTAAAAGCTGCCTGAAACCACTGCTACTGAATCTTAACACCAGAACAGCTTCTGTAACCGTGACAAACTGTAATTGGTAGGCCTCATGGGGGACACCCTACAGAGGTGTAAGGACTAAGAAAGGAAGTCTGTCTTTACATGGTGCAAAGGCAGGGGAGAAGTAAAGCCTTCCCTACTGTCAGCTTATCACTACTAGCAAAGTGTGTAGCTCTTACAAGAGCCCCTGATCTTCAAGGCAATGCTTTTATCTGCAAGTTCTGGAGAACAAGAAAACTGAAAATTGTGTGTGAATATCAGAGGTAAATATCCATCCCTTGGCTGCTGTAAGATTTGATACTCACAGAGAGCTGAGCAGCAACAGCTATGGGATTCATGGTTAACAGAGCACAGATCTCTTTCAGGTTTCAGAGAAAAAAAATTAAGGGCAACCATACAGTTCTAGTTTGATGAGAAATAGTAGATCCTTGTGACACAGAACTTCCAAACTTGAGAAGCAGTAATTTACTACACTATCCTGCAGCTCAGTGCTTAGAAATCATACAGAACTACAAGGAATGGTCGCAGATCTCAGGTGGGAGTGGTGCATCCAACTTGCTCTTCTTTCCACCTTCAGTGCTGAGTAAGGTCAGTGATACCAAACAGGGTCCTTCCCATGAACAAGCCAAGTTACCCTTTTGTGTACTTTTCCCAAATGTAATTCCCTAGACTGATGGGGTACTGAGACCCTTCTATAGCTACCAGATGTATAAGCTCTTCCAGGGCCCAACTGCATTTTAATAATCTATGAACCTGTAAAATTCACTAGGCTGTTGTTTCATCTCCTAAATTACAAGGGCAGATACATCAGTTCTAGGGAGCTGCATCAGTCTTACAAGTAGTATTTCACAGGGAAACAGTTGTCTGCTGTGGTCTTTGCCAAGATTCATTAAGGCTAAAGGTAATGCATGCAAGACACGGTTAATTTTTTGGCTGTGGCATAAATAACCTGTTACAAACCAAATCTTCAGGACCATCTGGGACACCATCTGTTGGCAGTCCCAAAATGCCCTGGATGGTAATGCATTTTTGATATAGGAATCAGGTGCTGCTTCAGTAAAATAGGAAGGTTTTCCATACCATTCTCCGTATTCTCTGAGAGTCTTTGGTCACTTTGTTCCTTTTCCAAATGTCAGCTTTTTCAGCAGGAACAATCAAATATCTCTCTTCAAGAGGAGGCAACACCAGGTCAGACCACTGCATTGCTCGTAAGTCTGGTGGTTTGTATAACCATGGTGCTGGGCTTTAGCTGCAACATCCGCCAGACCATTTACTACTTCTTCTTTTGTCCCTCCACCCGTGTGGGCTGGCTGAGGAACAATAGCTAGTTTCTTTGGCAATTGTCTGTTTTTTCACAGTTCAGTAATTCACCCACAATTAAACTTAGACACCCACACTGCTTCCATAACTGTCCAGTGGCATGGCACGCTCCAAACCCAAAGGCAGTAAATATTTACAGCCTTTCCTTGGGATGTCTGGCAAATCTTCACTATCACAATCCATTCTGCTGCCTGCGAGCTCAGCTTCAGACTGATGGCAAAGCCTCCCCTGTTTCCCTCAGAGGAGTCACTGAATGACCAGCAGACTTGCTGCTGTTCAGGTAACACGAGGACCTGTCCACACACAGTTCCAGACTGGAATCTAGGAACAGCACTTCTCTTAGATGCAAAGAGCAAAGTCCAGGTGTTGGGTCTACAAGACTCCTTTGAGCTGTGCTTTTCTCCAAGTAAATGCAAAGAGGTACTGGGGGTCTGGATGGATCAATATACTGAAAAACACGCAGCCTAAGTCCATTACAGAGTGCCATTTAGCATGTGCTGAAATTAATGTAGCAGCTGTTGAAGGGTCTGGTGCCAAAGATCTCACACAAACTGGTAAGCCTGTTTACTGTCTGGTCCCAGTTTGGGTTTTTTGACTGACAGAAGTATTGCAAGAACTGACATTCTAACAATATTCCTTTTTGTACACGTGCCTCTTGATGGAGCAGAACCCATCACGGTTTTAGTAGACAATAAATATTGCCAGATCAGGGGAGTTACTGCCTTGAGTGTATGCACTGATGAGGCTGATTTGAACAAGCCCCGATGCACAGGGCCCATCCCCACAATGAAATCAATATGCCTTTCAATTCCCCCCCAAGGAACTAGCATCCTCACCCAAGTCCTGGGTCTCCTCTAGGCACACCGGCAAGCCTGGGTCCTCCAGGGAATCCTTTGTACATCTGGGACTGGCCAAGCTCCGGGGCCCTACTGGGACCCCCAGTCCCCACACACCTAAGTCCCCCACCATGTGCCCCAAGTCTCCACATATCTCTTCATGGCCATGGACGGAGTCATGTTCGGCCTTTGGCCACACTGCACCTTCAGGGAGGTTGGGGACAGGGACAAATGAATCCCCAACCCCTGCTCCATATCCCCCCTCTGTCCCCACAAGCACCACCACATCGCCATCATCATCCAGGCAGTGGCTGCCTTTGTGAGGCTGGGATTCTTCCAAGAAAACCAGAAGGGAACCAAGAGTCACAGTCCCTCAGGGCCGGGGGGTGGGGAGAATACAGGCACCCCTCTAGTGGATTAGAAATTGTATCATATTGTTATAAATTGCTCAAGTTTCTCAGCTGCTATAAATGCATTTGTAAATTATTAAACAATGTTAGTAAATGATTCTGTGTTTATTACAAGTGGATTTATTGACAGTTGCTATTTATTCTAACTTTCTCTAGTTTTTTTCCCAAGTCCCATGGTTACGATTCACCCCGTGGCGCCTGGCTCTGCCCCCGGCTCCTGCTGGGGCGGCAGGATTTGCTCACCCCCCAGGCTCAAGAAGGGGCACAGAGTTCAGGGTGGAGCATCTGCCCCTGGGCAGGACAGTTACACATGGAGAAGAGCTATCTGCCGCTCAGGGTGACTATCTGCCCTAACTAGGGCATTTCCCTGGGGAAGATTTGGCCTTTGGGGGCATATTTACCCCCTGGGGGGGACATTTATCTCTGGGGAAAGGGCATCTCTTCTCCCCCCAGCCCAGACACTGTGAGCAGGGACCCATGGGGATACCAGACTCACAGGGATCAACCAGAACTGCCCCTCAAGCATAGTTACCCCTTCAGGGGTACATTTACTCCGAGGGAGATTTATTGCCCCTCAGGTGGATACATTTCTCCCCAACCAGACCTAGCACAGATTCCCAATACCTGCTGTCAGGGGGGAAGGTGTTTGTTTGCCCCAAACCAGGGTTTTGCCTTCCCTCACAGGGCCACAATTACCACCCCAGACCTACTGTTACCTCCTGCCCCACCCCAGGGCTGTAGCTCTCAGAGGCAGCACTTGAGCTCTGGGTGACCATCACAGCCGCAGGAGGGCTGGCTCCCTCCTGCAATGGGGATGAGTAATTCTCCTTCAGCCAAGTCACAGTGCATCTTTTGGTAGAGGCTGCCAAGAGCTGCAAGGAGGCAGCAGATAGACAGCTGCAAAAGAAGCTGAAGAACACACAGAAGGAAAGTAGAAAGTCAAAATCTCCTCCTGAAGTGATGATTGTGGTTCAGAATGACAGCCTTCCTTGAGGTCTGCAGATCCAGATCTCAGGGAGGATGATTACAAAGAGCACATTTAGCAATCCCAACTCTTCCAGCAAACCCACCTTCCCCATCAAATCCTTGGTGCAAAGGGAGGTGGAACACACAGACACCAGGAAACAAACACTGGGCAGCACAAGTCCCAAAGAGCAGAAGAAACCCATTCTAGATCAACTAACTAGGATCTCCCATCCAGGAAACACCAGACTGCCCAATCATGTGGTTAGGCAGACTCGATCATCTGAAGGGTCTTTTCCGACCTAAATGATACCACAGTAGGATTTGTATCCCTCTGGTTTTGTTCTTTTTGTTCACCTAACCTTGAAAGGTAGACAGAGGATCAGATTTTTAGAAGTTTAATAGTGCATTCCCTGGATTCTCCTTTAGTGAACCTGTGAGCTTGAGAAGTGCAGAACAAAACCAGTTTGTTTCAGTCTCCACCTCCTGACACTTGTGAGTTGTAGCTGTTACACCTGAGAGACCAGTGAATTAATGTTTGCTCTCAACTGTTTTTCAATGTTTGACTCAACTATGTAGAGTAGAAACTCTTTTGTGTACTTAATATGTAAATAAGTGTGTATATGCAGATGTGTTTCCTGTGGAAGGGAATATAAGGAGAAGTTGTGTTTTGTGTATGAAAATAGACGACAGTCCTTTATTTTTCCTCTTTCTGCAGAGCACTGTAAGTTAATGGGAAAACCGATAAGACAAGCTGAGGCCTGGGTGAGACAGTGATAAACTTCAATATAAACAACCTCCTGGTACCAAATCACTAAACTGAAGTTCAACTACAGTCAAGTTGTACAGGCTGAGGACTTCATGAGGAAATGGGTAACTTACTTTCTGACTCTTGTTTTTATGTGTAGGTGGCATATGTCCACGTAGCAGAGCCACCAGAACACTGAAAGCACTGGAGACAAATAACTGGAGATACTGGGGCCTTATGTATGAGAGTGAGAACGCTCCCTAACAGGGCAGAAAGCACGCTTCTCAAAATATTTTAGTTTAGATAACAGGCTAAAACATTTGCCCACACTGTAACCATCCATGTGCCTCAATGAGTACGTAATAAATATCCATTAATCTCTGAGAAACTGATGTCACTCTTGCTAAAATGAAATTAAATGAATGTCTGAAAAATGTCGGTATATATTAGAAGCTACATCTGTGCTCACAGTATGTTCTGATCCTTTAACTGTTGGGTTTTCAAGCAAGTATATCAGTAGCTTTTATAGAAAAACTAACTAGCCAAACCACAAATACTATCTCTTCCTGTCACATAATGGGAGCCAATTCAACTACTAGTTTGTATTTTTCATTCAACTTACTAGTTTCCCTTGGGTGAATTTCCTTTTTCTTCTGCTCTAAGTTCCACCTCCTTCACCTGCATGAATTGAAGAGTAGGCAGCATCACATGGCACATCAGATTACTAGAGCCTTCAACCAACAAATCACAAGTTTGAAAGAAAAATCTTATTTTATGAACAACACAAGATACTAACTTTTTACAAAACTTTTTAACTAAATTTAAAAAAAAATAAATGTAATACATTTTTGAACATTATATTTTTTCAATCTCAAGGTTAAGACTAGTGATGTAACTCCAGATGACAACTTACCAAAACCTGATGGACACACACAGCAGGAACAAATTACACCGCACATTTACAATTCCAAAATTTCTCTGTTTCCTGATGAAACTGAATCGCCGGAATGGTGTGCAACAGCTTTTTACCAGCACAGTAATATGAGAGGGGAAAACAAGAATACTGTGCTAAAAAGAAATTTAAAAGTGGGGGAGGAAGGGTTTTGTGTGTGTGAGAACTTTCCTCTCAAAGTAAACAAGATACGAAGAATCTAGTAAAAGAAATGACCACACAGCCATGATATCATAAAAATAATCTCAGTTTACCGAAACAAATTTGACATGTTTCCACTGAAAATAATCTTCAGGTAAACTGCTTATCAAGTGTGTACTGCATCTACATGTTATTAAATTTTATGTTTACTTATAGGTCTCTCTTCTCAAAAACTACTGAGGGATGAAATGTAGAAAATATCCCTCTGCAATTACCTGAACAATGTCCTTTTTTGAAGTGTCTAGAATTGGAAATTGACTAAGCAGCACTGCCTTGAGACCCACAGTAATGTAAAAATACCCAAACTTATTTTATGCAGTTCTTCTTATCTACTGTGTGATTAGCAAAGGTTGGTCCTTTTTTTTTCCTGTGGGAACTGATATTCTGTTTGTTGGAAGATACACTGGAAAAGTCTTGATTCAGATATTCTCAAAGCAAACCAGTAAAAAACCCCCTCTGAGTCTTTATGGGTGATACAAAGCAAGAACAACCCCTGGAAATCCTCAGCATGTTTTCTTTTACTGCAGAAATGCAATATGACTACACAGACATAAGCCAGTCCCACTTTTAACTTGTGGTAAGGGTCCTCTACCTTGGAAATTGGATTGGAAAGATTACTCAGATAGTAATTAGTCACAATGTAATTACTGTAACTTGCATAACTGTGGAAGATGCAGAAGGTGTAGCGGTTGGAATGGAAGACCACACCACAGGGTTTACTCCTCCACTTGCCACTGCTTGCTATGTGAACCTGAAAAGCTGCTACAATTCAGCTTCCCCTGTAAAGTGAGAGTAAAGCTGTGGCAGTACATGCAGCTGATCTACGGTACTGACTCGCTGTAGAAAACCCGTGCTGACTGTACTGCCCTATTTGTCTTTCATTTCCCCCCAGTTTTACAGTATGTGAGGAAACCTGCCAGAAAGGAACAAAAATCATACTTCTTATTCAGGTGGTTCTCAGTTTTATACACACCCCCAAGCTGGAGTTCTTGAAAATGTAGTTTTCTTAATTCTTTATCATCTCAACTCTTTCATTGCTTTCCCAAGCTCAGTAAAAGGCTGTTGTAAAATCCAATGTTAATAGCAATGTTAAGAAGGAAAAGACCAAATTGCACCATAAATAGCATTGGAGGAAGGAAAGGAAATAAAGGGTCTTACTTCTGCTTTTTTGCTGTGATAGAACAGGAAATAAATCAAGGAACTAAAGTGCAAGATAAAGAGGTGGCCGCAAATGGCACTTGGCAGAAGCTCTTGACCCTCCCTGGGATGGGACTCGGAAGCCAAACAGACGGTTATTTCAGCAGAGGGCACCAGATCAACAAGTATGTGGTAATGACTTTGACTTAACTCTCATGAGTAAATATAAAATCTAGAATACCCACGAAGACTCCAAGCAGGTCTGCATTCTTGTACTTTATAATGCTTCAAAATGTTTGTCATGCTTAAGGGAGATATGTTGCTGAACGACGCGGGAAGCTCCGGGTTTAAAGCAAACCTGGCAGTTACACGTGATCTGAAAGGCACCACGAGAATATGTGGCAACTACTACTACATCAGTATGCTGCATCCCTAAATGCCAGTGGGACAAGGAGGATAATGAGATGGGACAGTTAAGTTAAACTTTTAATGAGAAATCAAAGGAAAATTTCTTACCTTCATTACTATTTCTTCTTTCTTTTTTTTTCCCCACAGCAATTGAAGCCACAGGGCATCTTTATATAGATTTTTGGCTTTCCTAGCCACCTGAAAACATGAAAACACAAACATTAATAAGTGATATTCTACAAATCTATTCTGTATCACATCAAATAACTCCAAAAAGTTTTACAAATTTTTCAACAAATGTGATGATGTTTGGTAGGATATGTGGCACTATTTGCTCATGCAAACAATGGTTGAGAGAAGCATTCATGAAGGAGTAATAATTTTACACTTAAGCACTTCACATTCCTTTACATCATTCAGGTTTCTGTTGTATAAATGAAATCTAAACCTCAAAGCTTACAGTTGAGATACTGAGCATATACTTCCACAGTGAAAGGCTTTATTTTGCTATCATCCTCTTATTACTTTAAAATAAACATATATAACTAGTTCTAAAAGTTGTATATGAATTACACAAGCTTGGATGATAATCAGCATACTCTTTAATGAGTATTGGGGGGTTGCAGTGACTTTCTTGGGCAGATATGCTTCAGTCTTCTGCTTTTGTCAGTGGAATTTTATAAAAGTATAGGAATTTTAGGTTTTACAAACATGATAGTGAAACACACAAAATTGCTAAAGATTTTCTTCTTTTTTTATCTTTTATATGACATATGCAAGCATCTTGGCTGTGAGAAATAACAAGGATTTTTTTTTTTTAATTCTTGCAGCCAGCTGGAAAAATATTTCATTCTTGCCTTTCATTCTGATATCACAAGTTTCAAAATGAGAAATTTTCCATTATTATCAGCTTTACAGGTCACGCAGACAACTAGAATAGCAAACCGAAACATTGTCAAAGCATAAAAAAAATCTTTCTTTTTATGAAAACACCTATTATTACTACAGTTTTGTATCAATTTTATATGGAAAGAGACAGACTTAAGCAAGAATTAAATGCTGAGGGAAAACAACCTACCTGAAAATGAAAACCTTTCAGCAACATAAGAATTGTATACAGGAACCAAGTGTAGGAAGTGGTAGAAGTCTCCAGATTGTAGTGTTAAAAACCTGACTAACCACCAGTATGATGGACTGCATAGAGTTACCTGCTACAAACCAGGAAGAGGATGTCCTCAGGCCTTCACCATTTCTAGTTTCTGGGACTTGAAGCAAAGGTTGCAGACAACACCTACCATTTTAGCTCCTAGTGTTGGCTTCTGTGCCTGAACAGGACGCTAACAACCTCACGATTCTATCATGATATTTAGGAGAAGAGTCTGCAAAAGGTGGCAATCACCAATTCAACATTTTCGGTGGTAGAGTTTTAAATTAGAATATGAAGATGATAATTAAATTCATCTAGAACAATAAGCAGAGACAGTTCTTAGTAGCTCATTTCTAAGAGGGAGGACTAATTAGATAGGAGTTTAATGATTCAGAATTTTTTTTTAGAACAAATGATACCGCAATTTCCCAATTGGCAGTATGAAAGATTGTGCTTTGGGACAAAGATTCTTACATAATTTACACAGTCATTAAGAACAAGTGGTATTAATGTTTCATTGGGGCATTGTAGGAAGTATTACAATGCCAATACAATGATAAAAATATAATAATGTACTAATCTCCGATAATCTTTGACTTCCAAATCTGGCTGACTATGATATTCTTGATTAAATCCTTCATTCAGATATTTTTTGTGTAACAATGGTTCTAAGGATTCTGATACTTAGAAACACTTATTGTTTTAGACTTCTGTTTGTAGAAGTCTCCCTGAAATAACAATGTAACAGCCATAATGCTTACAATGCACGCTTCCATGTTAAAATTCCCATTACATAGCTTGCAACTCACTGTAATTTAAATATAATCTTTGTAAGAATCTAAGTCTTCTGTCCTCCTATAATCCCAAATCCATGTCACTATTGAAAGAAACACATTTTCTGAAATTAATTTTAATTATTTTATTCATGCACTAATCTTTGATAAGCATTAAGCTTAATTGTTTTGGTGGGAAAGACTAATAGAGACAATCTCTAAAGTAAATCTGAGAGAAATAATACATTGAGTCCTTATCACCACATTTCTTGTCAAGTTAACATGAAGATCTGTCTGCAATCAGTAAAAGAGTCAGAAATAGGAGCTGAAGATTAAACTCTGCCTACATAAACTTTCCCTCATGTTCAGGAACTCAGCTTTGATATTTGTTTCCAGGTTTCTGTCTCTGTGTCATGACCCAGCTTCCTTTTGCAGGTTGCTCTTTCTGGGCCTGATTAACTTCTGAGTTGAGATTGCTCTGTTTGAATGGTATCTCAAGGTCATGTTGTCCTCTGCAGTTCAAATGCTGAACTGATAATACAGTGTATGGTCTTTACTGTGTTAGGCAGTGTTTAGCTTAGTGATTGAGAAAGTGCTGCTGCTCCATAGGCACTGTCCTGCACAACGACCTCACACCAACATCAATCCTGCAGAGCCTCCAGCTGGGCACATACCTAATAAAATATCCAAGGATGGACTCACCAAACTCAGCTTGTGTTGTCACATTTGCAAATAAATTTGTACAAATTCCTTAGCATTTTTTACCACAGTTTGTGTTCTCATAAAATGGGAATCAATTTGTTGAATAATAATTTGTTCTCAAAACATTTTAAAACTGGTAGGTTGTGCTAATTAAATACAGCAAGTTATCAATACTTGAAAGACATTTTACAACTTCGTTGTACAGTGAACTGTAGCTGAGTGATACAGGAAGGCTCTGTGGGGCCCCGACACATCTTACCTGTGGTAATAGTTGAGGCTGAGGATGGTTAAATGCGTCCTGCCACAGAAAGACCTATAGGGGATTCTTCTCTAGCAGGAAACCCAGCTCTGCACCTTTCTGTGGCCCTGGTGGGCAAAGCAACGTGCTCTTTGCCTTGGGTAGCTTCTTAAATAGTAGCAACATTTATTCGTCTTTTTTCCCCTCCGAGCAATAAACAGACTCCCAAGCTCAAAAGTTAGATGGCATAAAACAAGCACAGTGAGGAAGAAGGGAATCACAGTATGACTAGAAAACAGAAGAGCGCACACCCCCACCCTGCCGTGGGCACTGAGGGAGAAGAAAATGGCGGGCTGGGGGCTTTGGGAGGCTCTGCACACGCAGAGCGTTCCTCAGGCTATACTTAGCGTATAAAGAGCAACACAGTCTCGCTACACCCGCAATTATTAAAAGAAGATTGTGTAGAAAACCGAAAAACCCAGCCAAGCAACAATGGAAAACAACCGGGGGGGTGTGGGGGGGCACCACCATCCCTGACGGGAACTCATAGCACCCTCCCCACGGCAGGTGATAGGCGCGCCCCCTCCGCACAGCCCTCCAAACAATCACTCCTTCCAAGCACTCCAGCCCGTGACTCGGCTTTTTTCTACCAGTCTGCCCCGCCTGCTCGGGGGGCCGGGCGCAGGAAGGGGCGGGAGGTAGCAGCTAGTGGTGGTGAGGCGGTGTAGAGTAGAGAAGGGAGGTGAAGGGAGACAGCCGACGCACAAGATGGCCGCTGCTGCAGCGGCGGTGGCGGAGGGGCGACAGGCGACGGCGGTGGGGAGGGCCCGGGGCCTGCGGGTGCTGGAGGAGCAGGGCGCTGCGGCCGCCCCCGTGTGCCGCAGCTGAGGGGGCTGGTGGCTGCTGCGGGGAGCCCGGCCCGTGTGGTGAGTGCACGCTGTCTCTGCTTTTCCTTTTCACCTTCCCCCTTTTCTCTGCCGGGCTCAGCTGTGGAGAGCCTGGGCGTGCGGGGAACAATGGGGCCGGCCTCGAGGGCGCTGGCGGGAGCGCTCGGTACTCCTGCCTGGGGAAGGGAGGCGGAGAAGCGGGTGCTGCGTTTGTTTGTTGGGCCTGTGCCTCTGCCTACCTCGCTAGGCCTTAGGCTCCTGCCGGGCTCGATTTCCGAGCGCCCAGGGCAGGGAAGGGGGGAAGGACCTGCGGGGGAGACGAGCAGGCTCCGGTGGNGCGGAGAAGGGACAGGCGGCTTTTGTGTGTGGCCTGCGCTTGCTGATGTTTTTCTAGGCGCTGCATGTGCCTGAAGAGAAAGCTCATGCCCGTGTTGTACTCGGCGCAATTAAACGAACATCGGTGTGTGCGGGGAATGAGGTCAGAGCCCCCCTCTTCCCGCGGTGGGTGCGGGGGACAGCACCTCCCCCCACACTCCCCGGGTTGTCGCTCTTTTGTCTGTGGCGCCTGAGGGAAGAGCGAGGTGGCCCCCGGCCTCGCTCTGCGTGGGGAGAAGCCGTGATAAAACCAAACAGAAACTCCACTCACTTTCACTAGTCTTTATATCGTGGCGTTGCTGGAGCCGTTGGTTTAACGAGGCGAGGAGGGTAAGGTGTCTTGCCGGGAGTGCGGTGTCGTTATCGCAGCGTTTTAGTGTGCTTTGGTGGTTGGGAACGTCCTGGTGTCAGTTGTTGTTCTCAAAAGCCATTGTGAGGCCTATGCTGCTTTAAAACCGGGAACTGATTTTTATTTTTTATTCCTAGTGGGAAACTGGGAACATCCAGTTTTCTCCACGAGCATGTTGCCTTTTTCCTGAGAGTCGCCCTCTTATTTTTACATTTTTTTTTTCTTAATTCCAGTCAGGCATCATCGAAAAATCTTCAGTTCCTCTGGTGGCAGCTACTGTTCTCTGTGTGGTTTTACTGTATTGAAAATGGCTGAAGTTTAAAAAAAAAATTGCAAAAATTACTGCAATTATTGAAAAGGTCCGAGGTAACCTGGACTCTTGCAGAGCTGCTTTAAGCATTGTAACATGTTTACAAATGCTATCTTCTAATAACTCTACTTGAAAAAGAAATGCAGTTGTTAAAGTCAGTTTGTATATTCTATTCGTCTCATATAGCTGTAGAGTAGTTAGATAACACAGCAATACCATGAAACAGGAATTAGCGAGTTTAGAAACTTTTTTTTTCTCCCTTTAAGGCTTATAAAGATGTTGAGGGCATGAGTTTTTATCAATTATGCATGTCTGTGCTTCTGCGTTTGCAGTCTATAAGGCTAATAAGAGAGTTCCTAGTTCCTAGTTCCTAGTTCCTATGTACACTCCTCCTGCAATACCTGGGAGGTGTATGTGTACCTTATTGCTGGTTCCTAAGCCTGGCCACTTTCCTCAATCTCTTAATAATACACAGTGTTGATATGAAATGATGATTTCCACTAGCATAAATAGAAGCAGGCATTATCAGTTAGGAACTTTTTTTTTCTCCTCCTGCAATAGCTTATTTACCTTCCTGTCCTAGAAAAGGTTCTGACAAAGCAGACAGCTTGACGGGCTGCTGCTTTCAGGGAAATTTAGAAACCGAGGTACCATCAGTGCAGTCTGTTTTGACAACCAGAGACTGAGTGGTGCGCTTGTCAATCACTTTTGAGCAGCAGTAACCTTAATGGAGATGAGTGGGAGGTTACTTGGATGTTTTCTGGTGGTTTTGGGTTTGTGGGTTTTTTTTTGTCAGCTTTGTATCCAAATTATCTTAGTTTAAAGCAAAATATTTTTTAAACTTATAAGATTATTGTATACTCATAATTATTTTTTAAATTAATGTTCCAGTTAACAGATAACTATAGAAATCCCAGAATTGTATACATTAGTGTGTCAGGTTTTAATTTACAGGCATTTTAGGACATGCATATTATTATATAAAGGAGTCATGTTAAAGCAGATAAACAGAAATGAATAAGATTGCTGTTGGAAACTTTGGCCATGTTGTTGGTGAATCACCAGCAATCTGGGTGGAAACCATTACCAATCTTGTTGAATTAAGCATTGCCAAAGCTGAGCCTTAGTGAGCTGTGTGTATTGAAATATTGACTTAACTTCTTTATGTGAAGTTCAGAGTTCTGGGGAAATGCTGATAGCAGTACCTCTCGTGGTGGTGAAGACTGACATTCTGGTTTATTTGGGTCTAGAATTCATAAATAACCAGTACTATGAAAGTGTGTTCCTTGAAACTTAAGGAACTGACCTTTCCCAATCTGTAATATATAATAAAACGAAAGCAAATTATCTTTTTTTTTTTGTTTTATTCCATCTGACTAATCATATGGTTTAGATGCTGGGTGCTGGGAGAAAATATTTGATCCCTTTGAAAGAATTTGTGGCATTGAAGCTTTCAAACAGTATGAAGTGTATAACTGAAGAGAAGGAAAAGTCACCTGCATTTAGACACCCAGAAATCCCCAGCATCTCCAAATAGCTCTGCAGCAGCCACTATGAGATACATTGTAGGCAGATGACTCTGTATTAAACTCTTAATTTTCTTGCAAATCCTGATTGTTGTTTAAAAGTATTTTCACCGGTGAATTCACTGAATCATATTGCAGATGAAACAGTGTGGTTTTGTGGTGTCTCTTCCCACACCCAGTAAGTACATCAGGTGGTGGTTTCCTGGAGCATCCAAAGTGATATTGGCTGTTAGACCAAAACAAGAAAAAAAAAAACAAACAAACCAAACACAAAAACCAAACAACAACAATCTGACCCAAAGTACATGAGAGAAACCGTAGGGGAATTTGTAGTTTGAAGCTAATGCCCTGGGCTGCACGTGGAAATGAACATGAAACTATTATCCTACAGGAATAAAGATACGATATTCCTCTGTTGTGGAAGGTCGTTTGCACCTGCTGAAATTTGTGTGACCTTTGTTTGGGATTCTGTTTAGGCTGTGTTACAGTAATGCAGTCAGAATGCTATGGACTCAAGATAACCGAGAAAGAAAACCACAGATATTTACTGTTGTTGCATTAACTTTCCTCTCTGTACACAGACACTCCACAGCTTGTGCTGAATTGGGTGTAGTTCCCATCACTTAGTTTGACCACTTGTTTTTCTCAAGAACTGTGTCTCCTGATGGTTATCTTTTGCATCGGTTTCCATTGCTAGGTTGCCAGTACGGTAAGAGTTGAAATGGTGTTAGGTTTCAAAGGGGTAACTGATTTCTAATGAGGTTTTTTATTATTTGTGGAAATGCGTAACTGGCAAGAAGGTGCAGAAACCCTGTCAGCTTATTGTAAATAGATTTTTCTGATATGCAAAGAGTGCTTGAGGAAATAGCTTTCCTGTTACTGCATGGTTAGCAACATGTGTGCTACCAGCAGGAGAAGGAAGGGACTTTTGTGATAGAAATATTGAGGTTTCTACATCATTTCTTGCAAATTTATGATGTCAGGAGTGGTTTCGGTTGTGTGCTGCTCTGTGTTGGAATTTGTAGAGGAGTGTGTTTTCAGCAAGTGTAATGGATGTTCCCCTGCCCCCTACATTGAGATTTCTTTCTAGTACAGTGAGAAGGAAGGCAGTGTGTGCTCTGTGGCAACTTTCTGCAGGTAGAAGTGGCTTATATACATCAGAAACTTACTGCAGAAATTTTATGCAGACAGACTTCTAATAGTTTGCAGTAAGACTGGCAGAATAAATGCTAACAGTAGTAGTACTACTATTAGGTTTGAGAAGGTGTCTCTTGGCTCTGGCTCAAGCTTGAACTTGGTGTGAGCAAGAGGCTGCATAATGCAGATGAAAAATGTCATATTGTCTCATTAGCAGCATCTCCTGAGCACCAGCTGTTGACATTACAAAAATCTAAAGACTTCAGCATTAGTTCACATAGCAAAAGGACCTGGGCATCATTTGCAGCCTTTTACATGAAAAGCTTCTGCTCAGTATGCTGGGTTGTTTGTTGGGTTTGGTTTGGTTTTTTTTTAATAAAAAATTAAGGAAAAAAACCCAACTCAGGACCACATGTAGAATTATACAGGAAATCTTATTATTTGATTCTGTGCCTTTACCCATTCTGTACAGTGTTGGCTACACTGTTAAAAACAGTAACTATAAGGAACAGGGGAAAATGGTCCTATGGGAGGTGGTTGGGAGGAGGTGGGGAAAGAGGATTGTTTTGACAGATGAAAGAATTCAATTTTTCCTGTTTTGCAACATAAGAAGTGGAGGATATGCAGTAAACTGAAAAGCAGTGCTGGTGTGGCTGGGGGAGCAACAGATCTTTCATTTGTTTCATATACTTTGAGGCAGAGGTTGCTATGTGATTTGAGACAACACAGGAGAGAAATTTGTGTCAGACCATGGGTAAGGTAAGTCTTGAGCACTCCAAAAGTGGAGGGATTGTTGACAGTCCAACCTTGAACTCACTAAAATAGCCATAAGTGACTTCTTCTTGCTGATCCCTCTCTGGTGATTTCTTGAAAAAAGTCTTGCAAAATTGCTTTTTTTTTTTTTTTTTATCCTTCACATAGGACATTATTTCCCAGTCATGCTAATATTTGGAATGTGCATCTTATTCCGAGACTTCTGTGGTAGGACTGTTCCTTAGCTACAAGACTATTGAAGAAACAAAGTGTGTGGAGTAGCTGAAGTAAACTGCAATGTGTTAGTCTGGCAGTATCTAGACTGTGTAGATGGCTCCTGAGTTCCTTGGCTTTTTTGCTTTAACAATGAATGTCTGCTTTGTCTCACCTAGCTACTGTGCCAGTCTGATAGGTCTTTTTCAAATTAGCTAATCAACTACTGTTTAAAAGCAGACTGTTAATTTTAAATATTGACATTTGGAATGCTCAGACCTTTTCAGGATATTTCCATGTTGATCAGACCTCGTCAGGATAAGCTTTGAAGGTTGTTTTTGTACCTGTTGTTCATAATAAAATACTGGTTGGTCAGCTGATAGAGCAGTAGTTCTTGTAACGTGGTTCCAAAGGTCTCACAACTTCCTCCTGAAATAATTTCTAGTGATTACCTCAGTTTGGAAGGTGGTTTTTATTTTTTTCAATTACAAGTTTTAACTTCACTACTGTTTGGAGAGGAGACTTCTAGCAGGAATTGTGTCTCTCATGCATTGAAAGTCTTCAGTGACCTGCAAGCAAAGTATTTGTGACAGATTTTGGAAGGCAGTGCAGTGTTGGTAACCAACTCCAGCTTAAGAGCTATCTTTGGGGCAAGGGGACTGAGGTTCAGTGAAGTTATTGCAAAGCCAGTGATTCAAATTCACACGGGGGGGGGGGAGTTAATTACCTACTTATTAATAAGCCAGCTTCTGTGGAGTACTCATAGTAGCATTTAACTCTGCTTTGGAGTAAATGTTACTCGTATTAACTTGCTACACTTTTTGTAGCAGTTGTACTTCAATGAGTAAGTCTTCCGTGGTTTTACTACAGTGACTGTGTAATATAAATGACCTTCAAAAGTGAGTGCAATAAAGCTTTCTGTTTACTTTTCCTGCAAGTCACATTCTTCCAGCCAGTTTTCCCCATTTATACACTGCAGTCCCCGTCCCCCCCTCCTGTTCCCACCCCCTTCCTTTTGTTATCAGTTTAGAATGGAAATCCTTCAGGTACTATTTGATGTCAGGAACTGTACAAACAAATGAAAGTGTTAAGGCTTCCTTATCCAGTGTTTATATCTGATGAATCTGGTACTCTCAGTACAGCAAGGTTAAAGCATTTTGTACTTTTTTCAGTTCTCTGCCAAGATGTAAGAACCAAATGAGAGACCTTGAAATTAATGGCCACTAAATTTGAAAGAAATAGCTGAAAGTGAGTTTGGTTAGCTTACATGGTGTTCTGAAACTGTGGCACACATAAACATAATTTTATGATTGTTAATAATTCTGGCAGCTGTGTAGGCCTACTGATAATTGAATCTCATGTTTCTGAATATAAGCTGTTCTCTGGGAAGCTCGACAGAAAATTTTCCTTTGCCTTTACAAATGAGTGTTGTGCTAATAAAATCATGGGAAAAAAATCTGCCTCTGAGTCCAGTGAAGCAATTATCTCTGTTCACGATGTTTCACAATTTAATACTTTGATTTCAGTTCATTTTACAAAAATCAAGTCTGGGGTTTTTGCTAGTGAAGTCCTGAGAGTGATTTGAGGAGATGGGAAACAGAGAAGTGCTGTCCTGCTTCAGACAGGAGTTACAGAAAAAAAGAATAGGGTTATGTGCATACTGTCAAGCAAGCCTCAGCCTCCCCCTCTATAAATGAACAATTTCCCCAGTAATGTATGCAGTATTTTCTAGGTTGGTCACATAGGTGTTTCATGAGCTGTTCTGGAGTAATTCAGAAGTCTGTTTTACATGTCATTTGGGCAGTTGTTTTTCACGTGTCTGAGGGGCTCAGGCATTCACATGTAACATACCAAAATGACTAAGTATCCTGTTGTAAACAACAGAAACAATTAAATTAAAATTATCCAGATAAATAAGAAATTGTCATCAGTCAGCTGCATTGTTACAAATTATTGTGTGGGTAGACATTAAAAAAAAGAAATTGGAAGCTGGAAAATTACTAGCTCTTTTTCAGCAGCAACAGAAGGACAGTAATTCTTAGTGTTACTCATTTTGTAAAGAGAATGTGGATTTTGTTTCAAAAATAGGTCAGAACAGGGCAGTCTCAGAAATAACTAAAGCAATTACAAAGAAAATGCCACTCTCCTGTATATCTTTCCAGACTTGAAATTACTTTTCTGTAAGGGAGTCTTTATGTCCTTGCTTGTTTAAATGCTCTACTTTCTTGTAGGATTTCTTTTTCCTGGATCCATGGGTATCTTCACCTCTTTGGGTCTCCTTGATGTTCTTGCATTCTCTGGTGTTAGCTGCTTTCCTTGTAAGCATGGTGGGTTGGGTTTAGATTTTTTTGGAGGGGGTGGTGGTTGGTTGGGGTTTTTTTATGTAACTTTGTTCTGAACCAGTATTCAATTCAGCTAGCTAATGCAGGTAACAGACATGGCATGTTGTCTGTTAATTTTGTTGCTTTGACAATTCAGACTTGCAGGGTGTGCTGTTTGGATAATGGAGCGTGGGACTCTGTGTTCTTGTACTTCACTGGGGACTATCAATGTGGCCCTGCTTCCTCTGGAACTGGTGAGAAGTTAGGGAGCATTGTTTGTGGTGCACTCCCTCGTGACTGCTTTGGCTGTTGCTTTAAATTTGAAAGGAGAAAGATAAAAATAAGTTAGGCTGAACTGCCATTGATGGAATGGACTGGGTAAGTTAAACCAGAGGCTGCAAGCTGTCCTTCCTGTTTATGAGTCATTCTCCTGTTGAATTGTGTGAAAAGGCCTCCTGTAGAATTAATTAAAGAGAGGTCTTAGTAGTGCTGTAAAAAACCTCCTGTTAAAATGGTGAATTTTAGTCTTCTGTGTTAAATCAGGCTTTAGGAATGGAAGCCTGCATGCTTCAACTTCTTTGTTGGTGATTCATACAACTGGAAAGAAAATGTCATTCAGTAAAGTGAGGATTAGTTAAACTTTGGTTGTGTGGAATAGCATGGACTATGTGAAATGTGACTGGTTTGTTGCCAGCAGCATGTGTGAGCTGCAGAGGTTGTCTTGTGGGCTCAGTAACGTTTGTGTGTGTTGTCTCTTCTATTTGAGTTCTGCATTAAATCACGTTTTGACTTCTATCTGAAGTCATCGCTTCTGTGATACCATTTTATATCTTTTATCTACTGTGGTGTACATTTTTTATGAAACCTTTTTGCTGACTTGAAGGTGGCTCACTTCATGATTCCTTTTTTTTTTTTTTTTACCCTTCTGAATAATCTATTCCATTTGTCAAGTTTAAGGACATGTTTATGTTGAGGATCTTCAGGGGTACAAATAATCAGTGCTGCACTAGGTTGTGGTTTAGTCTGCAGAGAAGACACTCAAAGTAAGGCTTGACTGTGTTTGGAAACATCCCTAATCATCCGTGTCTGCTTTCCTCTAGAAGTAAGAGGCAGCTTATCAATAACAGTTGGCAACTGGAAGTGTTGGGAATGTGTTCTGACTTGTGTTGGAATGCATTGGGAAATGAAGCTTTTCTGTTTTCCCTTCAACACTGCCTAGCATTTTGCTGGTGAGTCTGGACGAGGAAATAAAAGGTTCTGTGTGGGATACTTATGTTTATTATTAAAATAATAATGTGAAAGGCTGTGGACAGATCTCTCCTAAATGCTTTATTAGAAGGCCAAAAGGCACAGCCCAGTTGGTGCTTTCCAGACTAAGGACTTGTATTGTGGTAAGTCACCTTTGGTAGCCTGCTTGGGTTTTGACAACAGCGTTTCTGTTTCAGCCTTGTGTTTTGAGGACAGCTGGTAGAGAAGGACAGACTTCAGGTTAGAGTAAGAGATGTGGTAGATTGGAGATCTGGCAGCTTTGTGGCTGCAAAACAGAATAAATTCCATAGGTTACACTAACAGTAAGTTTATCCCTTTTTGCTAATTTTCACAAGAGTCACACAGCACAGCAGATCTGGCAGAATAGGTTGCTGGAGAGGTGGGGTGGGGGGTGTGGAAACAAAATTTTCATGTCTCTAATGTGTGATGTTCTGTCTCATTTCTGTAGCATTTGTGGCAAGGAAGGAATAAAAAGAGGTCTAATAAGATGACATAAAATCTGGCAAGTTGTTTTCAAACTTTTTCTTGCATTAATTCCTGTACCAGGTGTATTGGATATTAATAAAATCGGGTTGTTCTACATGAAGTGTCAAAGTCTCTGTTCTGTACTACATCAAAGTGAAATAACCCATCCCACTCACCNACCCCGTCCCGCTCCCCCCCCCCACCCCCACCCCCCCAATTTTCCAGTCTGACTGCAGTTAACTTTTCTGGTCACTCCTTTCTCAGTGGAACTTCTCAGTCAAGTGTTTCTAACAAAACAGCACAGAACAGCTGGGTGGGGATGTTTCTGGGTGTGTTTCTGAGGCAAAATTACATGATCACAGCCATTTTTATGTGGGTTTTCAGCTTTGCTAGACCAGCTTATACTAGACCCAGGTGAGCTCTGTCAAGCTGAAGCTCGGGCATGGTGGAGGTGATCTCAGGGTGTACCGGGAAGAGAGGTGTCTGCAGAAGTACTTGCTATCAGTGCAGTAGACATTGGTATTTGAGGACGGAGTGGTGCAGCTATTGCATTGAGCAGAGGGTGTGGTGTCAGTGTTACTCACAGGTATTGAAAACAATCACAGGTGTATTTTTTTCTATGTAGAATCTTGGGGGGGTGTATCTGAAATGTCCCACCACACCTTTGTGTGAATAATTTGCCTGACAAATAAAAATGTTAGCTCTCCTACCTCCCACGCTCCTCCTCAGGATAGGGGGAAAAAAGCCTTAGATGGGTTCATTTGTCAGTTCATCTGACAGTAATTGGGAGCCTTCAGGAAGGGGAAGTGAGTGGCAGCGATCCTTTCCTTCAAGAACATCTTGATAAATTCTGGAATTACACTAATGAACTAGTGTAGCTTTTGAGAAGTGGGAATAGAATCAGTCATGTTGATGTGACAGGCTGGTATGAGAGCTGTCATTACAGAATCAAAATTGACAGTAAGCCTCTAAAAATTCAGGGACTGCAGTATGCTAATAAACACACTTAAATACTTTGTTCCTGTTAAGGTTTTGTCTAATAAAGTAAATCCCAGTGCAATTAAGAGGGCTTCAGTAGTGGTATCACAGGCGGCTTTCCCGTACAGACTTTGATTATTTTCTTTTTTTAATTGTTTGTCATTCAATTTTAGCAGACAGTCATGGCTTTTATTGCCAAACTGTGTATGATGAAATATGGTAATGTGTAAAGTTGACTATGGGTGGTGAGATGGCTTCAATGCCTGGTTTTCCCTTCCTATGCCTTATCATACATGTAGATAGCTGCTGTTTAGTCAGGGGCTTACACAGTACAAGACAGAGGGAATTTAAATGATCTAGTCATGCAGATACTGCCTGCATAAGGCTTGCTTGTCTCTTCATCCTGGCTTGGTCTCCAGTGGTAGAGGTGTGATTGGCAGCAAAGTGCATCTGTTCTATTAAGACTGAAAGAAGGAAATCTAAAAAAATAGAAGTAGCTTTCTGTGTGTGTGTAGTCCAAGTGTGCAGTACAATATCTATCAGATTTACTCTCAAGACACTGGAATAGGAAATAACTGCTGTCAGGGCATGTGAAGGCTCAAACACTCCAGCCCTACAGTGACCTATGGTGCAAACTCTGTTGAAGGTTCTTGGTGGGCTTTGACCACTTCAGGAAGGGGATTAATGGAAGTTAAAAAACCCAAGTGAAGTACAGAGTTGCTTGACAGCACAGGTACCGTTTCTTTCTTTCAGAGTACCTTTAGTTTCAGAGAGTCCTTAGTTTTTCCGTGAGTGAGGTCTAATCTTCTGTGAGCGAAGTTCCTTAACAGAAATGTACCCTTTACTTCTAAAAAGGTAGACTAATTCAGTGTGCTATGGAGAACTACATACTCTTTTACTAATAGAACTCTGACAGTTGGGTCTGTGAGCACTGTTATAATGTAGTTGTAATATGTTTTCAAAGATGAGTATATCATTAAGACTTAACATTATAAACTGAGAATGAGAAAGTTGTTCCTTGTGGACTGATGTACTTTCATGCAAAGGAAGCAGTAAATAAGACAGCTTTCATCAAGAAGACAGAATTATGTGTCTGGAGTAGAAACTGTTTTTGTAAGTCCAGCACAGCAAAATTCATCAGCTTGAGAGTGGATTTTTAATGGGTACATTCCCAGGATTATATTTTGCCCACTTGTCTGAATGATTTTTACATTTTAAAAGTTTAAATTTTTATAAATAGGTTTATAATTCAAAAGCTCTTTACAGAGGTTGCAAGATACTTTTTTTTGGGGGGTGGAGGTATTTGAATTTGGGCTCCTGCTAAAAGGAAATAAAACTTTTATCCAACACTGATAGGAATAATGGGATGTTGGAGGTTTGGATTTTTTCTCATGCACAACTGTCTTGCAGTGTTTGCTGTGTTAAAAGGTGATTAAAAAAGAAACTGCTTTCATTTTTGTGGTTAAGCTCCGAGATGTTTGTTGTAGGTATTTAATGGAAACTCTCAGACTTGCGTCTTTTGTTTCCACTCAGTAAAACCACAAGTACTGTTTTCAATGATCTTTTAAAGTTGTAAAGAAAAGATGCTATTTTTATTAATCTGGAAGGTGAGACTAACACCCAAGCAGCGAAATATTTAAGGTTGGGTGGTTGTTTTTTTTTTCTTTGTAATTGAAGGTTGCATGAAAAGTCCCATTCAGAAGGACTACCTTGCCCTGGGCTATTTCTGGCCTCTGGAACTGCTCTTTTTAGCAATGCTACAAATTGAATCACTGGGTGCCAGTAGCATTTAAAGCAAATGAGGCTCAATTACATTCTGAGTCAGAAGTACCTGAATTAACCTGCTTTTCAGCAACAGTTGTGTGACCTCTCCTACTGATCTTTAAAGACTTTAAGCCCATGTGAATGGTAATTTGACACTACTTAAAAGAGATAAGTAGCCTTGCCCGTGCTGAACAGTGTTTGGATTTTTTACAACAAAACTATGTTCGGAGGTGCGGACTAGTATGTTGAGTATCTAATTTTATTTTTTTTATGCAGCTCTTACAACAGAGCCGAAACTCCCCAGGCTCGGTGCCACTGATGCAACAAGCTGCCTCTTAACCTTGGATGACTCCAGAACTTTAGTGCAGACCAGGTTATGTTAGTAAAGCACAACTGCAGCCTGTATCGTGGAAACAAACGGAATAGTCATCCCTGAAACTTGTGTTACCTTAATATTCCTGCTGTTATTACCCATGAAGTTACTACGAGGCTAGCCAAAAGAGGGTATCTGGCTTAGTTTGGTCCCTGAAAGCTATTTTTGTATTACCTGTTGTAGTGATATCATATCTGTGATAGCTTCTATATTTGTAATTCTGGTTCTAGGAGCATTCACTGCTACAGCATTCTTTCATCTTTAGATGACACTTTGCTCAGTGCTTGAACCGTGATGATCTGAAAGGTTGGTTTTGACTGTATTTGTGTAACTTATTGTGCAACTTGGTTGAAGCTAGCTGTGAAGCATTATTTTTGAAACAAAGGAAATTTTGGGGTAGATTTAGTATAAAGGAAGAGTTCCATACATTATTTGAGCTCCTTACTCCATTTCACCTACTCTCATCACACTGAGCTGTCTAGTCATCCTCATTGATAGGATTGCCTAATAGTGTTTAAATGTCTAATTAAAATGAAACCAATGCTTTAGAGATGGCTTACATTAATGAAGACACTTTAAAAAATCTGTGTTGCTCTGCTTGTGCCAAAATACAGTGCTCATAAAAATACACCTAAAAACTTGATAAAACTTTGCTGGTACAGTTTTAGGCTGTCTTGAAGCTTTCACCTTCTGTGCTTCCCCTACTCTTTCCCTTATGTTTTGAGGGCTGCATGACCATTTTACAGATCTGGAACAGCCTTTGTAGCTGTTGTAAAGTCAATGTGGGAAGGAAAGGGATTTGGTTAAATCTTGTCTGGAGGTGTGCTTTTCAGTAGTAGCTATCATTTGACCCTGGTTTACAATTTGCATTTTCAAAAACCTTTATATAATTCCCCTTTCAAGTCTAGATAGGGTAAGTGCAGCTAGACTTCAGCTGTGATCGGAGAGAGAAATAGGGAAAACCTAATTATCTTCTATTAGTAACTCTTCAGCCCAATTACCTCCAATTTCTGGAAGTACTTGTTAGGACTGCAGTGTTGTGGTAAGCAGAACCGTGTTTTGACAACTGTTTTCAAATGTGCATCTTTTCCCTGAACTTGATGGTACCACAGTTTCTCACTCAGGTAGAAATGATACCATGTGGTTGACTGAACAGATGCCTGAAGTGGGGGAGCTGAGTTCTTGAAGCTGATACAGTTTAATAACTCTGTTTCAAAATCTTGAGAGCAAGAAGGATATAACAGGGTATAGAATTATAAATAACAGTGCTTAGGGGGTGAAAAACGTCTTGTTGCTTTGAACTTCTGCTGTGATGATAATGTATGTAGCAGCAAACTAGGTGCTCTCCTGACTTTTGAAACATTGCAGTAGTGTGTTTTGTATAAAACACATAAGAGATCCCTTCTTGTTACTATATTTAAAATGTACTCATGAATTAAAAAAGAAGCAGACACGTTGGTAGGTAAAATTCATTACTTGTTTTCACTGCTCTTAGGTGACTTTGTACCTTTATTAAAAGATTGTTTGATGTTTAAGTGCAATCTTCCAAAATAAGTTGCTTTGAAGGTAAACAGAATAAGTAAAGCTTTATTAGAGACTTATGCAAACAGTTATTAACATGAAGCTGGTTAATATCTGTTTTTAAAATGGACATCATCTACGAAGTGACAAGAAAACCCACCTACAAATCAGAGAAGTTAAGGGGAGGGGAGATGGGACACACATTAAAGATGAAGTTCTGAGACAAAAGTTTTCAAGTGAACACTTTAAATGTTTGTTTTTTGAATGCCTGAAGTTCTACATAAAATGGGATTTCACATTTTAATTTTAGTGACTCGCTGAAATAGAAGCCTCTTCTGTGCTTGGCAGTAGCAGGTGTGCTCACTTAACACTGCTCTTACCATGAGTTTCAGCACTTCCTTACTATTGCAGTGGGTATTTTGGATATATGAGGTTTGGGGTTATTTTAGTTTGTGGATTATTTTTGTTTTGTTTTTAAACCTGCTAGGAAGTTTGAAAACAAAATTTTGGGGAGAGTAGTGTAATGCTAACTCAACCTGTAAGGGGAAGGAGGTGGGAGGATTTCAGACTACTGCCTGGTTCTGGCCTTCTAAGTCTGTCAAAGAAGATAGACTCTAGCCTTCTAAGTCTATCATTTTTGTAACATTTTCACTGTATACATAAAGCATATGTGTGTGCACAAAGTACCCAAAAAGATTCAGTTTTGGCAATTTATGGATTTTGTGCCACCCCCCCTACCCCCCCACCTCTGGCTCCCTTGCTGAGTATTTCTTCAAGTACTTGCTTGGTGGATGGGGAGAAATTAAGTTTTATTACAGATTGGATATTGGGGAGCCTCTTTTTTTTTTTTTTGTACAGTTTTTGACCAGTGCTTGGAGCTAATTTTAATTCCCTTCTCTGCCTCATTGTTTTGTAGCTGTAGTGTCACTGACATCAAAGCAGACTTCTAGCGCTGAATCAAGCTTGAGAGCAGCTTGCACTGGAGAGTGGGTGTAATCAGCACTTTCTAATTCTTTGCTAGGTTGAGGGTTTTTATACTTTCTCTTTCATTGAATTGTGCTGGGTCTTAACTACACGATTCATGTCTACTTATCTCAGTCTGAGAAATGATAAAGGCATTGTAGTGGCAACAAGATATATCCTCGCTCCCCCTCACCCCTCCGCCATCTACTGAATGCCTGTAGTAGTAGTGAGGTAACTGTAAGCTATTCCTGTATGAAAAATAGCGATAACAATTAGTAATTGATCTTTAATACTATTTCTCATTAGCAGCCAATTATTAATGCAATAACACTTTTGACTCTTGAGATCACTAAAAGTTGTATATAAAAAAAAGTAGTTTTGCTTCAGCAGGTTAGGGCTCAAAGATGCCCGTTTGTTTGCTGGAGCAGCTGAAGTTTTTGCAGTCTCCAGATGTTACCTGCTTTCCACTACTTTCTCTTGAAGATTTAATAAGCAGTGTACTTCATTTTAGATGAGCTGTTTATGTGACTGAGTCTTTGCCCTATTTCAGTTAAAATCACAGACTGCTTTAAGTTGGCAGGGACCTTTAAGGCTGTATAGTCCACTCCACCCCCCCTGCAGTGACCAGGGACACCTTTAACTAGATCAGGTTGCTCGGAGCTTCATCCACCCTGACCTTGAATGTCTCCTGGGATGTCTCGCCATCCTCAGAGGGAAGAACGTCTCCTCTAAACCTGCCCTGCTCCGGTTTAAACCATTGCCCCTTGTCCTATTAATGAGGCATTTCTACCTGTGTTTAATAAATACCTGTATTTAAAATTGCTAGCTTCAACTGGGGAGCAACTATTCAAAAATATAGTATGGAAATTTTAGAAAGGGATGAGTAAGGAAGAGTAGTGATTTCTCTTGCTGACACCAGGAGGTAATGTGGGTATATACTCTCAAATCTGAAGGCTTCACAAGCTTGCCCTGTTTGTCTTTACTGTGCTTTCTTTCATGGGTGATCTGATGGCAAGCACTAGCAAATCTGTAAGTTGGTTTTAAGCAAGAACCAAACAAGACAACTCTTTGAAAAAGTCATAGGAAAAATTAGTCCTCCTGGACACAAATTTCACTCAATTGCAGGTTGATTTGCGTGGGACCTCAAATCCCATCCACTCCCTGCCGTGGGCAGGGGCATCCTCCACCAGCCCGGTGTGCCCCAAGCCCCATTCAACCTGGCCTTAAACCCTGCCAGGGATCCAGGGGCTTCCACAACCTCTCTGGGCACCGTGTGCCAGGGCCTCCCCATCCTCTCGAGGAAGAAATGTAAACCTGTCTGCCCTGGTGACAGGGAGCTGTTCTCTCTTACCCAGTTATTTGGGAAAGGCCTCAGGCTCAGCAATGTCAGAATATAGTTCTTTAGGGGCACGTTTATTGCTTGAGCATTAGCTCTAGTTTTCAAACTTGGGGTAGTTGCAGTTCCTTTGGTTATCTGGGTGTTCAGAATATAACTGGAAACATATATCTGCTTCTAGGAAAAGCAGATTATTTGGGTGGCTTCCTGGGAGTACCATTTGATAGCTCTTGGGCAGTTGACCAGTTGAATCAAAGTATCTCTCTTGACAACTTTTGTGGATATTTTAAGTGCCTTTTGCCTTTCTTCTGTTAATCTACTTGGTTGCTCCTTGGTCTTTAATCCTGGTTTAATCATTTTGTTACTGTTATAGTCGTTTGCATTCACAAATGTGAGATCTCTTTCTTTGAAGTGAAGGGAACATGTTCTAGATGTGCTTGACTGCTGTTACTGTTACTACTTAATCATCTGTGGGTTTGGGAGCCCTTATGGTTGACAGAAAGTTTTTTCTAGGTAATGGATCATGAAACCATTTACTATTAAGAGTTGGTCACTTCTCCTTTCTTTTAAATAAGCTGTAAGGGATGTATAATATCAACCAGAAATTATGTTAGTCATGTATGTCTTCCTCAAACGTTTGCTGTGAGCCACATGCATGTTGCATGTTTTAGGGACTGTAAGCGGTGAGCTTCCTCTACATATGCCTTTGTGTTCTGTGTGACTCCTGCTGCTCTCTCCCCTCTTTTTCCCCCAAACCTTGCCACACAAACCCAAAATGTGTTCATAACCCTGATGATGCAAGACTAGTGATTGAATGCTGAGAGAGACCAAGAGGTCAAGAAAGCAATATATTATGTTTCATTCCTTTTCTTTTTTTTCCTCCCTCCTGTGAAACTCTAGATGAGTAACTTTTTCAACAGTTTTCTCTTCTGTAGTAAGACATTACCTCTGGCCTCACAGGGTGTTGTGAAGTTAAATCGTTGTAAATTGCTTTTAGATCATGTGTTGGTAAGGTGCTGTGGTAGGGTTGTGATGTTGGTGGGTTTTTTTTTGTTTCACTTGTGTTGTTATAAGCCAGGAAATTTCAAATAAGGGATAACATCCTGAAGTGGCCCTGTTTCCCTAATGTACTACTGAATAAGAGACGTTTGGGTGAAAATAGATAACCTTGTGCCTTTGTTTTCACTGTCAAAAATTCCTGAGGGTAAAAGAAAACAAAATTTGAATCTGATTTAACTGAGCTCAGTGAGTTCAGGACAGAACATTGATGGTGATAACTTTATTGGGGTTTTTCCTCTTTAATAAGACTTGTTCTACAGCCTCTGAAGCCTGGTGTTTGTGTAGCTTTGACAGAAGGGTGGGAACACGAGTTATGCACAGACTTCCAGGGTTTGCTGTTGGGTGGGAATCTCTTGTTACAGAGCTCTGTCTTCCGAGCCAGAGCTCGGCGAGGTGGAGCCGGTGCGAGCGCGCATGCGCAGCGAGGGAATGCGGAAGTGGAGCGCTTGCCGCCAGCTGGCGTTGTACAGCGAGCAGGAGGGGTGGGAAAGAGCTTCAGTCTATTGGAAATACTATTCTGGGAATATTAGCTTTGTTCATGGAGCTTCCTGGGTGGAGGTAAGACCTTATCTTCTATCTACTTGGCTCTGATCAGGGATGGACTTTCTCTCTCTTTGGGGTTCTCTCGGAGGTTTTCCTGTGGAGCTAGATATGGAAAACACAGCGTTGCTTATCCTTCTCTGTGAACTGTGAAGCTGGCAGTGGTGTTTGTTGTGTGTGGCTTCAGCCACACAATGAGTGTTGAACCCCTGTAGAGAGCTTGTTGGGGCTTGGGGTTGTCAGGTCAGTTTTGTGCTGAAATGAAACTTGGGTGGGGTTTTTTAAGTGTTAAGTTCTTCTTGTGAAAGATACCTTAGTAAGCCCTTTTTTACATAGAGCATGCTGGAGTAAAAACCTTACTGAAATGGGTCCTGTGAAGCACTGCTGAAAACAGGTGGTGTCTGATGCGAGGCAGGTGTGGAGGGTTCCAGTTGTTGGGTAGGATTGCACATGAGGTATCTGGTAATCCCAGTTAGTTAAGAATTGTTCTAGTATTATCTGTTTGTTTCACATAGGCGGTGGGTTTTATTTTCAATCTCAAGTGTCAGAGAGGTTTTAAAGTAGTTAATGGATCACAGAACCAGTCCTGCGGGAGAATTGTGTCTTTGCTAGGCTACTTCTCAGCAGTTTCTGTGTTACTACCCAGGAGTAAGAGTCTTTAAGATAATAAAATCATATTTTCTTTATTAGATTAACATATGGATTAGCTGAGAGCTTCATTTGTGTGAGCAGACCGGTTGGCAAGCCCCAGTTTGTTTTGGCAGCGAGGGAGTGGCTTTAGCATTAAGCTGTGCACTCAATAGGCTTACTTTTATGTTCGCTGTGAACTGGTACAGGAAGTTCTGCTTGTTTTATTTCTGAGTAAGACTCAGCAAAAATAAAACTGCTTCAGGACTAAAGTGGGCAGTAAGAATTGTTACTGTTTTGAAACTTTGATCTTCACATGTCGAGAAGATTGATGCTGCTTGGGTAAGGAAAGCTTGGTGAAATGCTGTAGGGAGATGTGTAGAAACACAAGAGCAGGTAATGCTCTTAAGGGCTCTGTATATGCTGGAAGGACATAAACCGAGTAGAGGGTGTCCTGTAGGTGTGCTGAGTCATCTGCCTTAAACTGTAACATGACTTACTGTGGACTGCTGCTGGGGAAGATCCATGCTAGCTTGTGCATGACCAAGTGGCACGTGGTACGTCTGTGCTAATACACATTAGGTCAGGTTGGAGTAACGTGTTTGGTAGAGAAGTCAGCATGTTCTTGGTACCTGTAACGAAGGAGTCACTGCAATTCATTTAAAAGGATTTAACTAAAAGCAGAAGACAGTTTTCCTGTACGTCATCATGTATGAAACCTGATGCCAGTGGGTATTGATACAAAGTGTTCTGCGTTTTAAAACCATCTTACTCTTGAGAGTGGAATCTGCAAAGCTTTGTAGCTGTGCACTGAAGACTCTGGTCACCGCAGCTCTGCTGCAGCTTGGACAGCTTTGTACCTCTCTGCTTTGTAGTCCTGCAGAGTGAGGAAATGTGGTAAAGCTTTGAGCAGTTCTCCCAAAGGTTTGGTCCTGTCTTTCTCTGAAATGCTGGCAGAGTTCCAGAAGAGATGGGTCACTGATCTGGTTACAGTGTGACATTTCCAGTCTGGGTTGAAGGATGAAATTTCAAGGATTTTTGGGGGGGTTGGGAGGGTGCAGGAGAAGGAGAAACTTCTTCAGGTTCCTCAAGTTGTGAATACAAACAGCTTGTGTAGGGCTTCTTGGAAGGAGGGGACTTGAATGAAGGTATGCTCAAAATCAGAAATACCAGAATAACTTTGGTCCTAGTGTAGTAATCAAGGTCTAGGTCTTGGGGTGTCTTCATTCTTAATTGCAGTTTCTTGTCTTGCAACTTACACACAGTGGATGTGTCTTATCACTTGTTCATTTTCTTGGTTTTGGTGTATCTTTATTTTCCTGAACTGTGAATGAAATGTGTGTGTATATATTTAAATTGTTGGAAACTAGTAGGTGTGAAATACATCCTCATTTTGCTATGTGGATTAAAAATGTTGTAGTGTTACAGGAAGGGGGATTAAGTGTTGTATTGTGAAAGTTTGAATATGCTTTTTCTGCTTTATCTGTACAAGGAAATGTTCTCTTTCTCTAGTGATGATGGTTCCAATAGCTGTCTGTGATAACAAAGCTGTCATTTCCCCTGTTTAAAGTAGTTCTTCAAAGTTAGAGAGTATCTTATTTCCAAGGTCATAGCAAGTCCCAAACCTTGCAAACAGATGCAGATTTTCCCTGGATTCATGTGTACACCCCATCTGTATGCTTTGTTCCTGGGACAGATTTGTGTTGTATCTCAGCACTTGACTCTACTTCCTTGTCTGAAGATTGAAGATCTAGTGGGAAAACTGGACTGTCCGTGGAAAGCTGTGGTGGCAGCAGCAGTAGGTGGTACTTGGTTTGGTGCCAGCCTGTATGGATACAGCTCATGAGCTGTCAGACCCTGTGATGCCATTCCTATCTCATGCAGGACCAGAATTCCTCTGTCCTGTTCTGAGCTGGTCTGCTTGGGAGATTTATTAGCAGAGCAGGGTTTGCTGCTCAAACAGCTATTCTGTTCTCCTGCAGGGAAAAGGTTGGTAGATCAAGCCAGTTGGCCATCTGTTCCAGCAGTTAGACTGTGCTGAAATAAATTATTTCCCAGGATTTCTCCCAGACTTACTTTCTCCTGTCTGTTCTCTCTGTGGCCTTCCTCTGGTGTTTGGGCACCAGTACTACATGTCCACAGGCACTGCAGAAACGAGGGGTAGGAGCGAATCCCACCATCAGTAAGGAGAAACTGAAAACCGCTGTGCCTCTAGGGACTGCGTACCCACGGTTAGGGCTGTGTTTTTTCCACCCCTGTGTGGTGTGTCCTTCTAATTCTTTCAGTTTGGTGTCAGGCTGTTTAGGACCTTGTTGTTCTGAGTGTTGTGTGTAAGCTTTGCTGCTGTCCTCCTCCAGCCTTCTGAGACCTGCCTTGATAAGGGATCAGGGATGCTACTAATAACTTCCTCCCTCTCTACCCAGACTTCCCAAACTTTTTTTTCAACTGTCAGGGCTGTAAGTAAGTAAAATCTATTTCATGTTAGATGTCTGGGGAGGCCAGAGGTACAGGTAGGAGCAACATGTATCTTGTTTGTTTGTTCTTGGGTTTTCTTTTTATTTTTAAATCGGTTCTCTCGTGTTTATAAGTTGTTTCAAGTCCTTTTTTTCCAGTTCAGAGCCTGGCTGGTGGAGTCTCTGTATCCATATCTGCTTTTAGTAGAAAGGATATCGCTTCATGTTAGATTTCTTCACTTCCTAAGAAACTGCTAGGTTCCTTAATGCTTGGTTAATAATCAGCATTTCAAGTACTGTTCAGAATTGCTTCTGAATCATGGATGTGTCTGGGAAATTTTTGGTGGATATTTTGATTACGGTAGAGAGGAAGTGATGTGATTCAGGCCTTAAAATTCTAATTTCAAATGGTATTTCACAGCACATCAATACATAAGCAAGATTTGTCAAGCTGTGTATTGCTTTTTGCAAAACAGTTTTCAATGTAATTTCTACTTCAGGTTTGGTTTACAAAGAACAATTGGCATAGTTGATACCAAGGCTTACTTAAAATTATATAATTGGGGTGGAGAGGGGAGAAGGCTTGGAGATAAATTTCCTGGGTATTTTAAGCAGTTGGCTCAATCAAATAATTTGAAGTATGGATATTCTCATTTGGGTAATGATAATAAATAGTAATGAGAATGATTTGGCTGTCTGCTGTCAAATTAAAAAAAAATAATTGATTTGCTATTAAACAGTTCATTGGGGTGGGCAGCAGGACACTCAAGACAACCCCAGGCCAGTCTTGGCAGATGTTTAGTTGTGCAGTGGTGGTTTAGGATTAGCCACATGCAGTGCCTTCCTCAGTACTGCCCTGTCTGGGTAGTAGTGATTGTTGGCTCGTAAACAGTGGCTTTGTTGCTTTGTCCTTTGTCTTTTGATGATAGATGTACAATTTATTAGCTTAGTTGTAAAGCTTTAATGTTTTGTTGATGAAACATGCCTAAAGCTTAACTAGTAACTAACTCTTCATTGTTTGCCTTGGCAAAATGATTTTAACTGTGAATAACATTGCACTAAATTCTAGAACAAAAGCCTGAGGCTTTTCAGTCTGTGTTCTAGCGTTAGATTTTTGTTGCTGCTTTAAAATGCTTTGATTTGGAATTGCACAAGTTCTAACTGGAAGTTTCTCTCTTTGCTTTTACTTAGAATTGAGATTTTAATTTTAATTTTGAGGCTGTTCTTTAAGCGAAGATTTGATAAAATTTGGAGGTTTTGCTTACATAAGAACTTTCCATCCAAACAGATCGAATGTGCAAGTGCACACTGCTCAGTATGAAAACCAAGCCAGTGGGGTGTGGGAAGGTGACAATAACACGTCTGGGTGGTTATGGTGGGGGGTTGGTATGGTTTTGCTCCCCAATTTGGAAGAATCAGGCTGGTGGTAAATCTGTTACCTGTGTTGGGGTTTTTTTGCCAACATTACTAGTGACAGAAAGTAAGTCAGATACCATATTGGTTTTTATTAACAGTTTTTCTTTTGATATCACTTTGTCTACTCCTGAAAATCTCCTCATATGCAGAGTTCTGCTTTTTTTTTTTTTGGTCCCAGAGAGATGTCTTACCTTTCATTCCCTTATAATTAATGATGTTTAATCCTCTCAGCATTTTGATTCAGGAGTGCCAAGTAATAAAAACCTCCCAGGTTTTCCTCTGTTGTGGTATTTCAGCATAATCTCTCAATGTGTTAAAAATACTACTTTCACTGTTGATATAATCTCTAGGTAGCAATTAATGATATAAATCAGGGTTAGAAAAAGGACCTTGAGAAGCTGTTGTCTGTCTTACAGTCCAGAGTGATTGTTAGAAATTTTCTTCCTGCTTTTGAGGGATGGAGCTGCTTGGGGTGCAGACTGAGGGCAAGTTATCAATGCTGAGTTATACCCAGCAACACACAGAGGTTCCCAGGATAGGGGAGATGGGACTAGGTAAGTCCAGGTGATACGGTGGAGCTCCATACAGATCAGCTTGTGTGAAAGTGGTGGTGTAGCAGCAGTATGTAATATTACTTAGCAGTGTGTGAGAGCTGCAGTGCATGCAGATGGTGTCTGTACCCTGAGCTAGTAATCTGTTCTTGAGGTTTATGGCAGTTCAGATGTTCCCACAGACCTGTGTGCCAATCCAGAGCCCACTGACCTTGGAAGAAACCTTGTTTGAGAGAGGCTTCATCCAAAACTTCTTACCTAAGCAGAATTATTGACTTACAATGAATACTGCACAATGTTTTAGTGGAATAAGCACTACAGCATTTTAAAAATGGTATTTTTATGAATTCAAATTTGCTTGATGTTAATTGGGTCATTTGTAAAGAAAAGAGAGCCTAAAAGCCAGTTTGCTATAACTTCAATGAGATAGGTAACTAACTGTCTTGAATGTTTTTTCTTTTAAAAGCTGCACAACAGCAGAAACTGCTTTAAGTGGCTTTTCTGGTGCCAGTCTAGCTGGAATTAAAGCAAGTCATGATTCAGCCCTCTCTCTGAATTGCACTTCTAGTTCAGTGATGTGCCTGCCAGTGGTATTTACCTGGCACATAGGTTTTCATGTGCCAGTTCCAGTCCAGAATGCTAACCTTCTGTTTCTGTTCTTTTTCAGGTTATGTTTCACACTATGTGCTGACTGTCTGTACTTACAGAAGATATTTAAAAACAAACAGACTCTTTTTTTTTTTTCCAAGATTTTGATTCCAGTGGAATCTGTACTTTAGATTTTTGTCTTGTCAATTAACTCCTGAAGCAATGCCTGTACAAGCTCCCCAGTGGACGGATTTCCTTTCCTGCCCGATTTGCACACAGACGTTCGACGAGACGATCCGGAAGCCCATCAGCTTGGGCTGCGGGCACACTGTCTGCAAGATGTGCCTCAACAAGCTCCACCGGAAGGCTTGCCCCTTCGACCAGACCACTATCAATACAGACATCGAACTCCTTCCTGTCAACTCGGCTTTGCTGCAGCTAGTGGGTGCTCAGGTATCGGTGGTTTTTATTGGTTGGTTTTGGGTTGGTTTTAATCTGTTTCTCTGTGTCATTTTGGTGGATGATTCATGAATAAGGAGTGTGACTCTGTGTTAATGGTGTTTGGAGTGGACACCTGTCTTTTCTGTGTACTGATTACTACGTGTCATCGACCAATTCAGCCCACATAGATAAGCCCACATAAGATGTTGTTGGGGTGGAGGAAAAGGGATTGTAAGGGGAAGATGGGAATTATTCCTGGAAGAGCTGGAAATAGCTGAGCGCCTAAGCAGGGGCTAAGCGCATTGTGAGGGAAAGGAGGCACGGTGGCCTGGAAACCAAATCAAAAAGGCATTCATGGGATACCTTGCTCTTTAAACTTCTTGGGAAAAGGAATCCCTTAAGCCAGTTTCTGTGGGACTGAGGTTCTGAATTTTAGGTATTTAGGCATCCGGTGTTACTTGCTGTATGCAGTTATTCTAAACATTTGCCAGACCAGTGTTTGGAAGGCACATAGTCATGGATATGTCATCTAATCTCTTCCCTCCTGTTTTTTTAACACATGAAATAGCAGCATGCACATTCCAAACAGGTGACATGAAGTGGCAGAAATTCCTGTGGTGCTTTAATTTCTTTCCTGGTCCACTGCTGGATTTGATAAATGCCATTCTAGGCATTAGGCAATGGAGCCATGCCTATGAGGTGAGAATAGATGGAGTGATCACAGCTCCTGTCAAAAGGGGAAGATTACAACTGTAGAGATACTAATTGCATGTTTGATACAGTTGTATTGTAACTCTTGGTCAAGTGAGGTGCCATGAAAGAGGAGGAATTATCTTTCCTTTGGGTAAAATCTTGAGGAACTGAAGAGAGTTAGACTTGCAGTTTTGTTTGGGCTTTGGGCTTTCTTGGTAGGAAGCAGATTATCTGTTCACAGGGGGTAGAAATATTGGGGTCTTCAAACCAGTCTAAAAGGGCTTTGTTCTGTTTAAAATGTTCTCATTCTGTGCAATTAGATGTCTAATGGCAATTAGTGACAGCTCAAGGTGACACCCTTCATCATATTATGCTTAAATCACCAATTCAAAATCTCTGTCTGGCTTGAGATGATGCTTTAGCATTCTTTTCCGGTCCTTTTCCTCATGCCATCTTCCCACAGCCCCAGGTAGTCATGCAGATGTGTGGCATTCCACTGTTGGGATACTCACAGGCATCCCCGAGGCAGATGTGCACAGGACAATCAGAAATTTAGAGTAGCTTAACATCTGAGATCACTTCTCCTGCTTTTTTTCTAGCCTCCCTTGGGAGGTGTTTCTTCTATTATGTAAATGTATTTTCAGTGAGAACTCTCTGGGTGTGGTGTCTGAGAGAAAGGGATATTGAATGAGCACTGAACATAATGAACTAACTCTGCAGGGCATCTGTTTTGAGGCTGGGGGGGTGGGGGGGACATTGTAAACAGAAGTGACCATAGGGTCCTTCATGCTATTGAAAAGGGGTTTTGTGAAGAAGCCAAATTCTCTGGAGTTATTTCTCAGATGTCCCTCAGCAACTCCGTGACAGAGCCAAAACGACTTTCGTGAATCATGTCTCTACCATTTTTCTCTTGGTAGATGCAGTTCTTAGTCATTCTAACTCTAAATATTAAAGTCTTGGAGGTGCATGTAACAGAATGTGCAAAAACGTAAATAGTTTTGCTGAGGTGCATCACGGGAGTGAAGTGCAAAGAGAAATGCATTCTCTTTTCCTGAAGACCTCCTGAAACCACAAAAGAAGCATCTTCTGTTGTTCAGTGCTACACTTGCTTCAGCTTTGGGTGAATGTTAAACTCTAATCTCTTTGGGGCTCATCTTGCAGACAGTACATTTGAGCAAGGCTTTTAGATTTTGACACTGAAGCTTCCCTTATAAAAGGAAAAAATGGGGATGATAAACAGATACACAGATTTGAATAGATTGGTTAACTCTTGGAGGCTTTTCTGTGCCAGCTTTTTCCTGGGGGAGGGGTAAGCTTTCTGTTAGTTGCCTAGACAGTCCTCATGTCTCACTGAAGTTGTGCTGTGTATGGCATTCCAAACCGCTGCTGTGAATGTGTGCTAAACCTACCTTAATTCAAGATGGAAATCCAGGACTGAACACTGTGGCTTCCTGTCCCGGGTCTGTTCCAAGCCCTCTTTGTTCTCTGTGTGTTGTGACGCTGTGGCTGCGTTTCAGGGTGTTGCTGGTGCCAGATCGAGTGCTTGCAGGAGTAAAGAGGAATTTGCACAAAATGTATTGTGGCAGTAAGTAGGGCAGAGACTGTGTAGCCTCTGTCTCGGCACAAACGCATGAGATGTGCGTTGTTTGATCAATAAGCCAGTTCTGCTTGTGTAACTTCCTAGACAGAAGCAGACTGCTAAAATGGCAGTGCTAACTGCATTTCTTTCATGTTAACAGAATACTCCACCTCTTGAAAAAGAGGTGGAGTATTCTGTTAACATGAAAACAAATACTCAAGGTGCTGGTATTTGTTTTCCAAATCCCAAAACACCAGTCCAGCTGACATTGTGAGAATTATGTATGGCTGACCACTGTAAAATAAAGATGCAAAATCTCATTTTACTCAGTGCTTTTCTTGCTTACCAGTACAAAAACCTAAAACACTCCAAACACAACCTTCTCTCCAAAATTAAACCAAATACCACCACACCAAGACTTCACAAGTTAACTGCAGTCTGTGAAAGGCATCCAGGCTAACCTTGGTGGGATTAAACATGGGTTTGGTTTTTTGCCTTTGGAGTAGAAGGGGAGGTGCCTCATGCAACTATCTTGATTATGTTCGTTTTGGGGGAGGTGTTAACTCTTCTACTTGCAGGTTATATGTCACACTGGGAGACGTTTTGTCACCTACTCTGAAAGCAAGAGTTATATGGGTAGTAGATTGTACAATGTGTGTCAAAAGAACAACTTGCCATGCTGTCGATTGCCTGTAGAAGTGTGACTGAGATTTGTTTTAAAATTGCTAGGAAAGTTCCTGTCCACATGGATGGTGGCAACTCTGTGTGTGTGTGTGTGTATATATATTTGGTGCTTTAATTTGCTACTGCCATCATACTGCTACTCTTTACATGGCTTGGGTTGCACGTGAAGATTAGTGGATTTGTAGCTGTCTTCAAATCAAGTATTAAAGGCTTTTGCTTTCAGATCGAGGGCCTGGGCTGGTCCTTGTAAGCAGCTATGTGGGATTAGTATGCTGGTAAGCATAGTAGTGGGATAGTGATTGACTTGGAAATAGAAGTTGAAGTCTGAGATCTGTTTGCACTTCAATAGCATATGCAAAAAGTGTGTTTAGTCTTCTGGGAAATTCCCCTTCTTTATGCTATCAGTATACTGAGTTGATTGCTGAATAGTGATGCTGAGAAACAGTAGTACAGTGCTGTGCTGTATTCCCACATTTGTTTAAAGCTTTGAGAATTTATCTGTAGGAAAAAACACAAAACTATCTGTTGGGAAGGGGAAGGTAGGCCAGTATTCCTTTGGAAAAAATGAAATTTCTGGTGAATGTGTATGAAGAAATAAATGCCACAACAACTAAACAAAACACCTCCCCACCCACAAAAAAAAAAAAAGCAAAAAACTAAAGCAACCTCCCCAAAACCTAGAAGTTCAGTGGTCTGTGTTGTTGGATTAATGCTTGCAGGTTGTGTTAGTGTGCATTGTGCAGGGTTACCTGGTCATGCTGCTTGATATATGGGTCCAGTAGGAATCTGTTACAGAGTGACCAGGTATATTTGCTGCTGTCTTTCTCCAACTAATCCAAGTAGCTCTGATCCTTTATCTCTGTATGATTTTAGAGCTGTGAGGCCCCAGATGTGATCCTACACTTACCTGCAAACCAGGATTTGTCTGATTTTGTTGTTGTTGTGTGTGTGTATCCAGCAAGCTTTGGGGATGTCTTTAATACCTCTGTTATTTCTACTTGAGCTTTATAGTGAAAAGAAATGTCATGTTTCTCATGTAATTTTTTTTTTGTCATGGAGTAATAAGCCTTCTGCTTCTAGATCCTGAGAGCTACTAAATAAATCTGCTAACCATAAATCTTTACTTTTTTCCTTCATATTTGCTAATTTTTAAAGCTGTTCATTGAGCTGAAAAAATGCATACTAACATAGAAATAACACAGAGAGGAACAAAACAGGAAATGCTTGGTATTAACAAGCTTGATGTGGTGTTTGTGACTGCCACTTATTTATGCACATTCATCAGAGGTGTACATGTCATCTCTTTTCAGGTACCTGAGCAGCAGCCAATTACTTTATGTAGTGGAGCTGAAGATACCAAGCATTATGAGGAGGGCAAGAAGTGTGTGGAAGAATTGGCATTGTACCTCAAACCACTCAGCAGCGCAAGAGGTAGTTCCTGCATTGCTTCCTTTGCAAATGACAACTTGAAACAAATAAGATGCAGACTATCAAAGTGATTATTTTGTGTGTTTGAAAGTGGATATGAATCTAGTTTAAAACACATTGAAGCACATTTCCTGAGCATTAAGGTTATGCCTTCATGGGGAGGGGGAGATTTAGAAGTGTTTAAGTGGCTCCCAGCACACTTGTGAATCACAGGATTTGCACATAATGTCTCACAGACAGTTTTGAACTCCAGTTTTGACAGTGTTGGACAGTTTTTTTGACAGTTTTGACAGTTTTTGTGTTTGATTTGGTTAGGCAGAAGGAGTGTAGGTACTGGGTCCCTGAAGCCCGTGGATAGGGGAAGGACCTGGATCATGATCCTACCTTTGAGAAGACAGGTGGGAATCTCTATGGGAAAGATACAGGACAGACTTCCAACATGGGGAGAGAATTCATTTGAAGTTCCACCTGCTTGGAGAGCCTAATCAGATTCATCACAAGATGTAGGCCTGTGGGAAGGCTGACTCCTAGGAACTGTTCACTTTTAATGCAGAGTATACAAACTGACAAAGACAAGCTGGTATGCCTTCTCTAGTGTTCTGTTTAACAAAGCAGGCAGCAGGAGATCTAGGTGGGCACTACAGTGGCAGAAAAAGAGCTAGAAGGATAATTTTGTGTTTCTATTCTTTGTTTTGTTTTGAAGGTGTGGGCCTTAACAGTACCACTCAGAGTGTGCTCAGTCGTCCCATGCAAAGGAAACTTGTGACGTTAGTTCACTGCCAGCTAGTGGAGGAAGAAGGGCGGATCAGAGCCATGCGAGCAGCACGCTCACTCGGGGAAAGAACAGTCACAGAGCTCATTCTTCAGCATCAAAATCCTCAGCAGCTCTCTTCCAACCTCTGGGCTGCAGTGAGAGCCAGAGGGTGCCAGTTCCTCGGGCCAGGTAGGTGACATCACACTTGTGTGCTAGGAGCAGTTCAGAGCCAGGGAGGATTAAGTGGGTGTCAGATTGCCTGGGTGATTTTTATTAGGCTGTGGCTTAATAATTAATAAAAAGAAATTAATTTCTTAATAGTAGGCCTTGGGAATTAATGAGATCTGTTGGGCTGTTGTCATGGACTTTCACTTTTTTTAGTGCTTCTGCAAGTTTTGTATAAAAACAAGAAAAATGCCTCATCTTGTTCTGCTAAGCTAAAACAGGAAGTAGTTTTTCAGCTGCTGTTTGCAGAAGTGAAAAAATGAGGTTACTCGAAGTGACTGCATGTGGCTTCCTTCTCTAGGGTAGTAAACATACAGAGCAGCTGTGGGTAGAGAGTTGTTACATATTGCATGGGCATCTATGCACTCTTTAAAAGTTACATACTTAGAAATTAAATTCCTTTTCATAGAACCCACTCAATCCATTTTACTGAAGAAAAATAAAAAATCAGGAAAGCCTCAGTACTGAAATCATAGCCTACACTGTGGAGGACCAACAAAAATGATCCCTTGCAATGTTAAGACTGTTTCTTAAACAAAAAACAACAAAGAATCAGCTTTTCCCCCCTGAAACAGATGGAGGAAGGTTTCCTTTGGGATGCCAGCTTTTGCAACACTGCAAGGAAGAGAGGCCTGTTACATAGAAAAATAGGTGGTGCTAGACCACCTGTGAGCACTGATTGCTCTTTTACTGCATGGGACCCAATGTGCTTCCTCAGCCTGTTGGCTTTTTTATACCTGGATAGGTGTGGGATGTAGATAATATATGCTTGAAAAAATTCTTATAACTGAGACACATATAGACAGGAGCAAAGAAGTCTTTCTATCATCTGATACCCAAAGGGGAACAAATAATAATTTAAAAAGTGAAGAAGGCCTGTTGCCCCTGTCACAGTCTAGGAATCTGGAGGTGTTTGTCCCCTCTTTTCTCCTTTCTTGCTCAGTTCTGTTTCCTGTCTGTGGGTTTGTGTGCACTGGTGGTGGGGTTGGGTTTGTAGCTGGCCTTCTACGTGTAGGGAAACAAGCAACTGTGCAGAAATTTTGGTTTTCTCATCTTCTGCATTTTAATGTTTCTCTCCCATACAGCAATGCAAGAGGAGGCTTTAAAACTGGTTCTACTGGCTCTGGAAGATGGATCTGCTTTGTCAAGAAAGGTCTTGGTTCTCTTTGTGGTTCAGAGGCTGGAGCCACGATTTCCTCAGGCTTCTAAAACTAGCATTGGGCATGTTGTCCAGCTGCTGTACAGAGCCTCGTGCTTCAAGGTAAAAAAGATTATCCTATTTGAAGGTTTCATAATGTGGGAAAATATTTCTCCATATAACAAAAAGATTCCTTCATTCACAACTTCTGAAATGTATTAGTTTTCCCATCAATTTTCCACTGTCCTTTAAGGTGAAATGAGTCTGAAATCTTTGTGTACTAGAGGAAGTATTCCTAAGTCCTGCACACAGTTGGAGAGTTCTTTGACTTGTTGGCAGTGGAGGCTGAAATTGCAGCTTTAAGCTGTAAATCCTAACTTGCCTCTGCCCGGGTTTAATAGATGCACAGTAACAAAACCTGTATGTGAGTCAGCATCACTTATCTCCTTAGAAGAGCATTAAAGCTTGAGAATCCCCAGGCCTGTTAACTTGAGTGGTGTATGGTTAGAAAAATAAAAGTGAGGCTCTTGGGTGTCAGAGCTATATAAAGACAAGCTGAGTTGCTTATTTGACTTGACAGTGTTTAATGGCCTATTCCCAGGTGCTCAGCGGCATTCGCTTTTTTCTGTAAATGGGGTGAAAACTCCTTTGTGGTGCTAATTGTGCCTTCAATCAGATTTCTGCAGTACAAGCAAAATGCATTGGTCAGGGAAGTAAGGTGTGGATGCTGTCAAGTTGTTTAAGAAGCCTGATGTTTCCACCAGTAGTCTATTTAGTTCCAGTAGTGGTTCCAGTTTGTAGAGAGTGTGTTATTTTAGTAGGATCTAGTGTTCACTAAATAGTCTGGTACTTTAGTGTAGTTTGAGAGGAAGAGCTTAGATGATGACAGAAGAATTCACTTGCTTGGACTTTACATCATCTCTGGCTTATCCTGCTTAGTTGTGTCTGTCTGGTTTCTCCCCACTAGGTGACAAAGCGGGATGAGGATTCCTCCCTGATGCAGCTGAAGGAGGAGTTTCGCACCTACGAAGCTCTCCGGAGAGAACACGATTCCCAGATAGTTCAGATCGCTATGGAAGCAGGTTTACGCATTGCCCCAGATCAGTGGTCCTCTCTGTTGTATGGAGACCAGTCTCACAAATCCCACATGCAGTCTATCATTGACAAGGTAAAGCCACCTAAAATCAGCCAGTCTGTTGTGTTTGCAGCTGTAGAGGTTGTAAATTCATTTTAAAAACACAAGCTGTGCCTGTGTGTACTCGCCTATTAGTCATTTGCCCTGTTAGTTTAAAACTTGTTATGGCTTAAATAATTAGAATATATATTTATAGCCTATGGCTCTCCCTTCACCTGCCATCCTGCTGTCTTTCTGCAGAGGGAGAAACTGCAGTGGCTAGCTCTGCACCTGGGCAGTGTCTTTTCTGGGCAGCAGGTAGCTCCCAGTGGAGAGATATGTTCATGTTTCCAGCCAGGAAACTAGTGCAGAAGTTGGAAGAAACTCAGTCCAAGTCTATACTTGAAGTGAGAGAGTGGGACAGAAGCAGCACAGTTATTAAATGACCTCTGGAAATGCTGAGATGGCCTCTTGTTTAGAGGAAACATAGAACAAATAACAAGTGGGCATTTAAAGTAGGGAACTCGAGTACCTAAATCACGTGGGAAGAATGCACGGTGTTGAATGGGTCACTAAAGCTGTGAAACCATTGCTGATGTGCAGGAGGATTAACTTCAGCATCGGCCTGCTGTGTATTTAATCATTTGCCCACCTCTTCAGGTGAAGGACATGGATAGAATTACAGGATTTTGAATACTCAAATTGTGTGATGATAGTAGATGGGACATTGCCAGCTCTCTTTGTCCTTCAGCTGTGTTGCTCGTTCTTGTCTGCTGTTACCAGTTTAAAGCAGGGTGCAAGCCTGTTAGTTTGCAGGTTGGAGGTTCTGCACTCTTCAGAAAAACTAGGTTTAATGGCTCCTAATATTCTGTATTTTTTTTCTGGGTGCCAGCACAACATAGAAAAGAAATAGGTTACATCCAAAGAAATAATACCAGCCTTTGTTTTGTCTGTATAGAGCTGTATTTTAACTTGTAGTGTTGAAGAGTTGTGTGCTCCTTGTGCCAGAGAAGGAATTTAATAGAAGGTGCTGACTGAAATGGGGTTGTGAGAAAACCGCTTTACTTTCGAAAGAGATCCTTTCTGAACTTGTGGAGCAGCCTTTTGGAAGCCACGAGTAATGCTTTGCCTGTGGAAAGTTAATTATTATAATTTTTTTAAGTTGCAGACCCCAGCCTCGTTTGCACAGAGTGTTCAGGAATTAACTATTGCTCTTCAGAGGACTGGAGATCCAGCTAACCTGAATCGTCTCCGACCTCACCTTGAGCTCCTAGCAAATATTGATCCCAGTCCAGGTAAGACGAGATACTTAGAAAAAGCCTTTTAACTTAGAGTTTAGCACAACAGAGCTTAAGCACTGTTGGAAGATTGAAAGCATTGAAAGCTGTTCAAGTGGAAGGAAACATCTTAAACTGCAGCTTCTCAAGTAGTATTCATACCCAGCCTGAGAAGAGCAGTAATCAGTGTAAGGAACTGAACTAGTCTGAAGCAGAATAGATTCAAAAGCACAGTAGGAATTATCTCTCCCCTTCTCTGAAGAGAGTTTCCTTGTTTGACAGCACTGGGTGAGCCTGGATGAGGATGTTGAACACATGCAGTCCTGTGAGAATAGGTGGTGTAAACTTGATACAGCAGTGCTAACTGGGGGCAGTGGCAGCAGTCTTAACTTCCTCCTTTTCCCCTTTTTAGTACACATGCTGCTATTTAAAGCCAGGTTTGCAAAGCAACAACAAGCTTGGTAGAATCTTCTTGATGCAGAGAGCCTTAGCTGTCACTCTGAAATGCTGTTGTTTTTTTTTTTTCTCCAGCTATTTACCAGAGCAAATAATCGATTTACAGACAGGGAGAAGTTGGCAAGAAAACACCACATTGAGGACTCCCATTAACTAAACTAAAAACTGCATGTCTCTTCTAGAAATTGGGTGCATTGGTTATTCATCTGAGGTTTCTAACCTGCAGGCATTGCACTCAGAAAACTCTTAGAAGATGCCTTCTGATTTCAAACTACCTCTCTGTAAACATTTTTAGATTCCAAAGCAGAATTTTGATGGGTTGAATAAGCAGAATCTGGGCAAATCTCTGACAAAGATTTGTTACCCCAGGGAATTTGGTACTTTTGTTGTTAATGTGTAATTCCACAAAAGTGTGAAAGACAGTCTGGAAGGAGAGGTTAGTTGGAAGAATGTAAGTGGCAAATAAATTCTGAGCTATTGACAGATGAGAGAAAGATGAAAATTGTTGGGAAAAAAAAGCAGCACTATATGAATAGATTGTCTGAGAGAAGGGAAGGTACAAAATAGTGTGCCAAAGTTTTATATTTGTTAATATTTATAAAATCAATATTAACATCAAATTACTGCAAATGCCTAAATTACCACTTCAGGAGATGGCAAGTTGTAGCTCTTCACTTTCTGTTTGTTTGAACATATAATCTTACCTTTCAAATGAGAACCAGCTGTACTTCAGTTCAAGGACACCTAGTGCTTCCTTCCCAAGTCTTTCATACTGTAACAAGCCAGGGACAAAGCTGCATGTGTACTGCAGGTTTGTTAGCAGAGGCTGACACAGAAAGGGGAGTCACCAATAGCCTCCCCCAGTTTCTGTAGGTGAGCCTGATCCTTGTGGTTCTTTAGGTGCTGTTGAGTTGTTTCCCTGCTGTTGTGTAGGTACACTGAACTGATGACTGTAGTCCTTGTGAGTGGAGTAGGATGTGCTTGTGCTGAAGGTCTGGAGAGGCGCTCAGGGAAGTGCTTTGAGGTCCTGTGTTTGTGCAGCAGAGTGTGTGTGCATGTGGTGGGGGTGTCACCTGCTGGAACACACTAAATGCTCAGAAAATCCAAGTGGCTAAAAAGAACAATCTATTTTCTGTAGAACGAAGCCTGCATGATTTATTCATGGTGCCTTGTGTTAGGTGGTGGTCTGCTACACAGATTTTCCCTGTGGTGTTTTGCTGTGTGAGAGGCATTATGTGCAGATTTTGTACAGTGCATTTACTTTGGAGATCTTGTGGGACAGGAAGGTTTTGGTAAAAGCAAGTAATTTGACATGCTAATAATAGTCTTGCTGGCTCTTTTGATACTGTTTATGGTTCAGTCTTGAGTCTATAGGGAGCTTTGTTCTTTGTGGTATGTATCCCTGCATTAAGGTGCTGAACAGTTTTTGTCTAATAATTTACTTTTCCACTAAAATCCTTTTGGTTGTCTAGTGTAGTGTGATACTGATGATTACTTTGTACATGGTTTTGGAAAATTCTTCTGACTTTTCTTCTTATATTTTCTGTCAATGCAACAGATGCTCCCCCTCCGACATGGGAACAACTGGAAAATGGACTAGTTGCTGTGAGGACTGTGGTTCATGGTTTAGTTGATTATATCCAGAATCACAGCAAGAAGGGAACAGATCAGCAACAGGTAAAAACAAAATCATTTATGAAGTACTTGTTTTATTGACTGTGTCCAATAGTAGAGGTTTACAAATGTCATCTGAAAAGATTTGGTTTGAGGAGCTGATAAAAATATCACTGTGGTGTCATTTTTATCAAAAAATAAGGAAAAATACATAAACCACTCTCATTCCTCTATTACCCATTGCATTAATTTGCACAGCTCAACAGATGTCAGCAGTCTGATCTGTCTGGAAGCATAGGGAAATTAATAAACAACCCTCCTGTCTAGAGGGTGGGGAGGAGAAGCTGAGTGCTTAGCATTGTGATCTGCAGGAGTTTCCTTGGGTTTGTTTTCATGGGCTCCACTGCAGCCAGATGGTTCTGTGTCAGTGCAGTTACTTATACCTGTGCTTAATGGTTTGTAAAGCTTAAAGATTTGGGAAGACCATGTACAAGTGCAATCCAAGTTCCTGAAGCAATTTTTAATTGTTGTTTCAGAAATTAAATAATGTTGCCAAATATATTAGCTTATCTCATAGTTATCACATGTTCCTTTGATCTCATTCTGTTGGGTAGCAAAGTCGATATAAATGCTGAAAGGGAAAGCTGCCTGTCACACATTCCCACTCCCTCCCTTGCTTTGGCACTCCTCATCTTGGAGAGCTGGTTGGAGGAGCTGAACTAGTAGAAAGATTCTCTGCCAAAAAAAAAGGCAAAATCAGATGAATTATTTCTGCTGTCCCACCTTTTTGCATTCCTGGGACGCCTGATGAATGCTGTTACCAGCGAAAGGAACAGCAGTAGGAATACACAAGTGGAAATCAGGGTGGGAAAAACAGTGAGGGTTTTTGTTCTGGTTAGACTGTTGCCTGGACCTGGTACATGTTGTGCTGCTTGGAAGGGAACCTAGAGGCTCCCCAGTGACCAAGGGACATCTGCTGACTATTGGGCAGAGATTTGCAGGCTGGCAGCAGTGGCCAGCAGCAGAGGGCTATGCAGCTTACATACACCCTGCTGAAATTCTGTTTTCACTGCAGTAAATGGCAAAACAAAAAAAAAATCATAAAACAATCAGTTTGCAGATGGCTTTCTGTGAATTTACATCTTTTGGCTGAGTTTCTCAGAAGGCAAGAGTTTACTTTTTCAGGCTTTCCCTTGATGGGAACTTCTGCCTCTGATTTAAATCTGCCATAAAAACTTTAGGAATTTAAATGTCTTTGAGACCACCTGTGGCCTTCTGCCAAAATTTATTTGGAGACACTGGCAAATGGGTGCACATGCAGACAGCAAGATTGTGGTAAATCACTGTTTCTTGGGTAACTTAGAAGTTCAGCCATATCCTGCTGATGTGTGGAGGAGTAAGATTGCATCCTCAACTGTTGACAGAAATAATTATCATAGATAGCTTGAAGATTTTTAGACTGAAGGAGGTTAAAAGAGAGCTTGATGGAATTTAACTCTCACAGAGATCAAAGGGATACTTGGGTGCCATTTTGAGCTAGCGGAAAGCGAGAGGAAAAGTAACTGGCTAATTTGCATTTCTTTTCAGTCTGCCACAAAGCTTGGTGACTATTGGCCATTTCTGATAAGATGTGCTAATTGTTTTTCAGCCTGCATCAGTTTTGTCCACTTAGCTGTTTCCTGAAACATGCCACTGTGTCAGTCAAGCTCCAATAAGGGGTGTGAATAAAAGTGTTTTAAAACCTGATAGTGACTTACTTGTCAAAATACCTGGAATCTGCTAGTTCTACTGAACAAATACTGCTCCAGTCAATTCATTTCACACTTAGGTAGTTCTGAAGAATGTAAATGGAAGGGATTACCAGCAGTCAAACATCAAGCCTTTAGTAAGAGGAGTGTTCAGTGTTCAGTGCTCAGTTAAATGCACTCATGTTCAGATATCTCACCTTGTTTCTTTCACCTCTTCAGCCTCCTCAGCACAGCAAGTACAAGACCTATATGTGTCGAGACATGAAACAGAGAGGAGGATGCCCCCGGGGGGCCAGCTGCACCTTTGCACATTCACAGGAGGAGCTAGAAAAGTAAGTGTTGCCTCTTATGAAACAGATTGGACTGATTTCTGCCCTCTTATCTGAGAGTTATTTATCATATCTAGGAATGAGGAGAGGAGGCATGACTTGTCTGTTACATTAGCAAGGAATAACGTGAAAAACTTGTTGCAGTCATTGCTCAAGCTTTGGAGCTGGTTGCTGTTAAATAATACAGGGTAATTTGCTGTGTTCAGCAGTAATGCAGCTCAGAGTTTGGTGTTTACACAAGTTTTGGAGGTGAGCTGTTTTTCTTATTTTGTAAGTGTGACTAAATATGCTCTTTGACTGTATCCATTATGGTCCTGTATTTGTGTATATTTCTTATCTTGCCTTTATATCCAAGTGTGAGAAATAGGTCACTGGCAGTTTTCCAGATGTAGGGTGTCTCTTCTGTGCTGTAAGGGCTTTCCAGAGAACTCAAAACAAGCATTGCAGGTTCTATTTCTGCACCAGTTTCTCTCTGAAACGTTTTGGACAGATTGCATATGCGGTACCCTAAAAGTGGTTAACAGTGTTATTGAAGAGTTAAAAATGGTGGTTGTCTGGAGGGGGCAGAATAAGGTGCATTTGTTACAGGTTTAGAAGGTAATCCAAGAGCAAGCTACTGTTGTTCTGAAGCTTGTTTTAATTCCTTGTGTACATAAAATGGATTATTTAAAGGGTAAAAGAAACGCAATGCATTCTATGCAGTGTATAGTACTTGTTACTTGTTGGGCTACAATAATTCATAGAAACCCAGACTGCTTTGGGTTGGAAGGGACCTCAGAGATCATCTGGTCCTACCCCCCTGCCGTGGGCAAGGACACCCCCACCAGCCCAGGGTGCCCCAAGCCCCATCCAGCCTGGCCTTGAACCCTGCTAGGGATCCAGGGGCAGCCACAGCTTCTCTAGGCTCCCTGTGCCAGGGCCTTCCCCCTCCCCAGGAAGGATATTTTCTAAATACCTAATCTAAATCTCTCTTCTTTCAGTTTAAACCCATTCCCTCTTTTGCTGTCACTACACTCCTCATAACAAGTCCCTCCAGCTATCCGGGAGTTCCTCAGGGGACTGGAATGGGTTCTAATGTCTCCCTGGAGCTTTCTTTTCTCCAGGCTGAACCAGCCCAACTCTCTCAGCCTGTCTCCAGAGCAGAGCTGCTCCAGCCCTTGGATCATCTCTGTGGCCTCCTCTGAACTCACTCCAACAGTTCTGTGTCCTTCTTGTCCTGAGGACCCCTGAGCTGGCTGCAGCATTGCAGGGGGTCTCCCCAGAGCAGAGCAGCCTGTGAGCATCCCTGCTTTTGACCTGGTGGTAGTGGTGGTGCAGCCCAGGACATGGTTGGCTTTCTGGGCTGCAAGTGCATGTTGCTTCTCATCCACCAACACCCCCAAGTCATCCTCAGGGCTGCTCATGTCTTTCAAAGAGGTGCTTTTTTTAATCAGAAGAAAGCTCTGAAAAGATTTGGAAATGATGTGCAGTCTGTTGTGGTGTTTGGGGTTTTTTTCGCCCTCCTTAATCTATACCCTGAAGCATTAATAGGGCAGTTCATTGGCAGTGTAGTGAGCTTGCAGTGTGGGGGCAGTCCAGGAAGAAAGAGTGGAGCATGTGGTGTTCACATGACAAAGGCATTAGTCAAACAGAGACAAGGACTTTGATACCTGTGTTCTGCAGAAACAGTGTTTTTCCCCCTTTCCACGTTGGTAAGAAAGCAGGGATTGGGAATGCAGGTCGGGATGGGAATGGAGCCGCAGGGCTGGCTGGATGCCTCGGGAAGGGCTGTCAGCTTCCCAGGTGGGAGAGGCCTCTTCTGTCCAGACTGGCTGGTATGCCTCAATAATAAAACTTGAGTGTAGAGAATGCTCCTTCTGGTCCAGGTTGCAGGTTCTGTAGGTGTTGGGGAAACTTGTGGGTTCCAGTTCCTCTTTGTACCTTTTATCTTTGCTTAATTCCTGCATATAAGTGCATTAGTGTTTCTAAAAGCAGTCAGTGTGAATAATGTGCATTACTGTTGCTATGCTGTTCCTATATATCTAAATCCTTAGGTTTTCAGGGAGGTTATGGGGAAGTTGAGTCCCCACCCCTTGGTGTATTTAACAGACAGGTAGATGAGGTGCTCAGGGAGATGGTTTAGGAGAGGACAGGGATGGTTGGACTTGATCTTAAAGGTCTTTTCCAACCTAATGATTATGTAATAATTGGTAATGCTTTAGATAAATTATAAAATAGCAGCTGATTCCCTGCTTGGCAAGGACAAAGACCCAGTGTGTGTAGGTAAGTATTAAATAACTCAGTAATTAGATAACACATGTGGAGTCTTCAACAGGGATTCAGCAAAATCCAGAGGGCAGCACTGTGCAACTTAGAATACATATTCTGTCTTTCCTCACAGGGAGTGGTGCTGTAGAAACTCTTCCTGTCACCTTGGATTGATTAGGTGTCTACAGACATGCAGCTGTCTCTCGAGCAGAGTGTTATGTTCTAGATGCAGTGTCAGGGGAGGCCAGTCCTTATCTTGCAAGTTGTGTGCAAATCTTCAGAGTCAGGAGCACTCACACCTGCACCCCCAGGAGACCTGAGAGGATGCAGATTTCCACAAGCAACTGGCAGGGAGACTATGGCAGTGGTTTCCCAACCTCTTGATGCTGCATAGCAGGAAGAAATTGATTTGGATAGTGAGTGGGATGCCAGAATGAAGCTGTAAGTGTAGCCTGGGGAGCTCACTTGTGCTTGCCCCCATGCCTCCAGCTGACTTGCATGGCTGATGTGAGATGCCAGGACAACCTCTGAGTCCCACATGTTCAGGGAGCTGTAGTCTGTCTTATCTGCTTTCTGCTACGGGTTTCTTCTCTGAATAAAGTGACTTGAATAGCCTGTGAGTTTATTCCGAAGCTTCTGTCACTGTAGGCAGTATTTTATATGATGATTGGTTTTCTTCTGTACAGTTGAAATGCACATGTATACGGGAAATAAGATTAAAAAAAAATCTTGCTGTGTGAAGTTTAGTTGCAAATTTGTGTACTTGACATTAGAAATCCATCCTTATTTGTCTGAATGAAGCTGCCATTAACTGTTCAAACAGCAGTGAAGTTGTTGTCTATCAAACTTTTCCCTTAGGAAACGTGAATTAAAACTTGGAGGTTTCAGTAGCATCTGTACCTAAAAAAATAACAAACATTCAAGTCCTCTTCAGTGTTTTGTTTCAGTTTTTGATGTGTGGTTTCTTTTTCTTAAGATTCCGTAAAATGAACAAGCGTCTGGTCCCCAGAAGACCCCTGAGTGCCTCCCTGGGTCAGCTGAATGAGGTGGGCCTGCCTTCAGGAGCTATCCTCTCGGAGGAAGCGGGAGTGGACTTGCCCAGTAGGAAAACCTCTGCTCTGCCAAATGGAATTGTGTCAACAGGCAGCACGGTGACGCAACTGATCTCTCGAGGGACTGACTCTGTTTACGAAGCTGCTCTGAAGCCAGGGAAGATGGACCACTTGAGTAGCAGCGCCCCTGGATCCCCTCCTGACTTGTACGGGTCTTCTGAGTTGTTTTCCAAGTGTGAATATGTGGGAGAAACAGAGTAAAGCAGTTCTCTAGCACAGAAACAGAATGGGAGCCATTTGGGGGTTAGGTGCTTGGGGTTTGGTTTTTAAAAGCAGTTAAAGACTAGAAAACTAAAGCTTAAACACTAGCTGCTTGTATTCTAATCAGAGGTGATGTAAGCCCTCAGAAGGTGGCATGTAGGCTAAGAGCTGTGTTTTAAAGTATTGTGTGCCATGTCAGGCCCTACTGAGCAGCGCCATCTGTCTGCTTTTTAGGCTGGATCCTGTCCCCAAGAGTTCTATTTCTGCCTTACCAGTGAACCCTCATCCTGTGCCTGCTCGGGCACCAACAGATCTGCCGTCAGTGTCTGTCACCAAGCAGTTGCAGATGGTACCACGAGGGTCTCAGCTGTACAATACTCAGCAAGCAGATATGTTTTACCAAGATCCTAGAGGAGCTGCCCCACCGTTTGAGCCAGCACCCTACCAACAAGGTAAGTTTGAGACCAAGCTCTCTTACCTTCATCTTCACACTGATTTTATTCTTTCTTCCCACTCTGGTGTTTACTTAAGCTGATAAGTTTTGAGTTCTCTTGTGTATCACATTGGACAGTAGGCACAAATGTGGGGATTGGCAAGCCTCTTCAGTCTCGACTGGGGACTTTAATGCAAGTGAAAACAGAGATCTGGTATCCATCTGGTGTAGCAAATCCTTCTTTCTTCAGGTCTTGCCCACTGGGCTACAGCAGAGATCTAATATGGTAAACTTTAATTTGACTGGGGGGGAAATGGAAACAAAGCCTAACTGGTAGAGGGCTTTATGCTTCAGGAGCAAAAGTACTTGCGTCCTAATGTGAAGTGTCTGAAAGTGTCAGAAATGTCTGTGCATGCATGTGATGAGTACAGAGTACAAGTGACATTACGAGAAGGGCTGGGTGCCAAAAAGTTGTAAGTATGGAGAGATCAAGTGGAGAAAGATAATATTGCAGGGATTAAGAAGAGCTGTGGCTGTTTATAAAGACAGGGAATAAGACTTACACAGGCTAAGACTGGAGAGAGGAATTATGTGAAGTAAATCTGAGAGAAAAACAAGAAAACCAAAACCCATGGAAAGAATTATAACAAGAAAAAAACCACAAACCAACCCCTAGGAGGTAGTGGAAGGACACCGTTCTTGAGAAAGCTGCAGAGTGTTTTGAAGAAAGAGCGCTTACGTTTGATTAACACGTGCAAATGAAGTTCTGAGTTGCCCATAACATTTGATGCATATGTTGATGATGTGCACGTGATTCTTATGCATATTTTTAAATTACCAAGAGATCCCAGATAATTACTGAAGTCTAAGGTCACGCTTTTGGTGCTTCACACTACTGATATTGCCTTTCTTCTGTTCAAGAGGTAGAACAAATCTTTAGATGACTGGGATTCATTAGAATTTGAAGTTTGGTTACACAGCCAGTGGTTCTGATATGTTTGGGACAAATTGAATTTTTTATCTACAGGCTGATCTTTAGTTTACTTTTCAGGTCTTGTGTAGGTAAAAACATTTATATCAATGTGCAGAGATATTCCAGTGAATTATTTCTGTTTGGAATGGTAACAGGGCTTCTGTTGCACTTGGGGTGGGGTTGCTTTCTCTTCTCCAGCTACTGTAATCCTTACGCCTTGTTGCTGTCTTATTTAGATAATCCAACCAGTCACTTGAACTTTGGGTCAACTTCTGCTTTTTCTAGGTTTTCTGTGGTTAATTTTAAAATAGAAATACTAATTAGTGTGGGCAAGGAACAAATGTGCATTAATTTGTACCATTCTCTTCCTGATACTTGTAGACTGGAGTATTTGAAACAGTTTGGTTTTGTGAACAGTTGCAATATTTTCTGTATCTTGTTTGTCATTTGTTGTTTATTTTTTTTCTCTTGCTTTGTTTCAGGAGTTTACTATCCCACTCAGTCCATGTCTCGCTTTGTCCGACCTCCTCCGTCAGCTCCTGAACCCGGTCCGCCATATTTAGACCATTACCCACCCTACCTTCAGGATCGTGTGGTGAGCCCACAGTACACGCAGCCGCAGCAATACCCTCCTATGGGACAGCCCATATACCCACCGCACTACGACAGCCGCCGCATCTACCCCTCTGTCCAGCCATACCAGCGAGAGGAGATGGTCCCGGGAAGCCCTGTACCCATTGAAATCCCACAAGCAGCTGTACCTTCCTACGTACCAGAATCCAGAGACAGATACCAACAGACAGAGGGGTATTGCCCAGTGGCTCCACATCTTGGTCAGATCAGACCTTCATGCCACAGGGTATGTGGTTTACATTGTGGTTTTGTAGGTGTTTGAGATAGAAAATACAAACTGTTTGAAGTTGAATTTTTTTGCCATAATGATGGATTTTGTGAGGAATTAAAAGTTTGAACTGTAAGAGGGGCTACGTTTGATGAAACTAATCAAACACTGGAAGGCAACTTAGTTACTAACCAGCTCTGGATTTGTATTGATGTTAATATCTAAGAGTGGGCTGATACTTCGTGCTTGAAGTAGAAAAGCATTGTAATTAATTTTTTTAAGTCTCAGCTGGCCCTGAGCAATCTAACAAAACTTGGGCTGGAGAGCTACTCTTTCTAGTGCAGATTAAATACAGTGTGTGCATTCTTTCCCTATCTCTGTGCCTAAATATGCAAACAGACATCACTTGATAAAGGAACTAAAAATTGTGCTCTTCCAAATTGCCTCTACCCCGTTAGCAATCTTGAAGTATCCCCTAGCAGAAGTGTGCAAACCTGTTCTGGTAAATGACTGGCTGGAATTGAGTATGTACACTAGTTGGAGTTGCATTGCTGTTGGAGTAAAGACTCTAAAAGTATGGCTGAGTTCAGGAAGCATTTTTAACATAGCTTATAGACTTAGTGATTTTGACAACTTTTTGGCTGTGCAATTCTGTTGCAGAATGAATAATAAATGCAAACTAACTGTGACTAGGTTATGATCTGTAGAGTTCTGCCACTTTCCCCCATATGACTGAAATGGAGACTTGCCATGCTGGAACATGTTCCAGTGGAAACTGCCAAGTTGGAACCCAGAGTCATATTGAGCTACCTGTGAGTGAAAAGATGACTAGTTTTAAAGTTAGAAGCGCTGGGTTAGTTGAGGATCTAATCAGTTTTAGGCAAATAACTTCCCCTGCCTTTCTACCTTTAGGGTGTCTCAAACTAACACTGGCCAGGCGTGGGAACATGTAGGCCCCGACATTAAACATGAAAGTTAACAGATAGACTTTAACAAAGTGATCTTTACTCACTGTAGTGATTATACTGTCTGTTTGCTGTGCTTCCTTCTCATGCAGTATAGGATTGTTGTATTTTGTTTGTGCACTAGTGCTTCAAAAGTTTTATAATGCATGTGTCTCTTCATTTCAGCCACATCCCAGCCTGGATGAACTTCACCGACGAAGGAAAGAGATCATGGCCCAGCTAGAAGAGAGAAAGGTGATTTCTCCACCTCCTTTTGCACCATCACCAACCTTGCCTCATCCTTTTCATTCAGAAGAGGTAAGCATATTTTGGCAAAAAATGCAACTTAGTAGCATGCTTGGAAAATATTTTGGGATTTTTGTGTGCCAGTGATGAAGACAACGAGAAAATTGGAATGGTATGATGTTGGCATGTGTTGCTGGGAGTAGGTTTTGTGCTCCAGGTGGGAAACCCTTGTACACTCTCCTGTCTCTCAGTTGGCTGTTGATTCTTTGATCTACCACTGATCCCAAGCTACTGGCTTTTGGTGCAAGCAGGAGGATGAGTTTTGAGCTTTTATTAATTAGTCAGTCTTTGTGGTTACTGGACTTTGCTTCATTTGCTTCTGACAAGTTTAGAGTTAAGTAACAGCTTGACAGAAGTTTATTTTTTTTTAACCAAGGTCAAAATATCCCTTTCATAGTGGTGAGCAGTCAGCACTGGGAGTGAATCCGGGTGATCAGTTTCACACACTTCATGTTTGCCATGGCCCAGTTCCAAATGATGATGTATCTGATAAAATATCCTCCTGGGAGTAATTTTTCAAGTCCATTGCTGTTGAACCTAAGTAGTGGTGGCTGTGAAGCTGCTTCTTCCCTTCACTTACAGAACCAGATTTTTGTCTTTGTACAGTACTTGGATGAAGACCTGAAGGTAGCTGGGAAATACAAAGGAAACGACTACAGCCAGTACTCTCCCTGGTCCTGTGACACCATCGGCTCCTACATTGGAACCAAAGATGCAAAACCCAAAGATGTTGTGGCAGCAAGGAGTGTGGAGATGGCGGTAAGTGGGGATTAGGGGAACTTGGAAGGAAAGCAGATGCTTCTGTGGGGTGGGAGGGACTCTCTTCATTTGCTTCCCAGGGTGATGGCCATGCTTGTATTTTATCTCAGTAGTGTACTGCAGTCAAAGAGTGCATTTGCACATGTGCAAGGTGCTCAAAGGTATGAACAGTCCTATGTCTGTAAAATCCTGGATACAGATGCAGGCTAACCACGCTGCTCTAAAGAGTAGTTTTACCATGGTTCTTTACACTTACTGAAATCCAAAAATGACTCTGTACTGGCAGCTTGTTGAGCATGTCCACCTGTTGCTTCCTGTACTTTGGCAGAGGGAGATGCTGTATCTTTGTGCTCTTAGTCCTTTTGAGGTGATTATGTGACTGCTGTTAATGATTTTATGAGCTTTTCCTTGATGTGTAACCACAAGAATACCCAAAACTTGTGTGGTGCTTTTGAGAGAAGTACAGTTCTCACACCGTACTAGGCCAGTGGTTCTTGAGGGCAGTTTCTAATTTTATGCTGTGCTTATTCAGTCCGTCACCAAAACTGTAGGTGTCTGGCTGTGATGTTCTGTGCTGCTCTGTTGTTGCTAGGTCAGTTTTGTGAGAAGGTGGGGGCTGCTAGGGTGTCACTGGGACTCATAGGAGAGTAGTGGTAGGCTTCTGAAAGAACACCACTATTCTGTTTCCCTGAACATGGAAGCATCACTCAACAGCAGTAAGAATGCTGGCAGCCTGTGTAAGTAGGAAGACATTCAAGTCTTCAAGAGACAGGACTGGTTTAATCTCAGGGACTGTTTTAGAGATGTCTCTTATAATTCACCTCCCATCTGCACAAGTGTCCTCTCTGTATGTATTGTCACTGTCATGGTGGCTTTTCCTTGGCTAGCATGGAGAGGGGGGAAAAACTTTCTCTCCAGAACTTACTCTTCAGTGGACAGGTGCTAACCTGCTGCAGCCACTTCACTAAATCACAGGATTTCTCTGTGAGTTTCCCCTCTTAGCCTGCTGGCAGGCTGCCCTGTTTCCCCTCTGCCTCATCAGATTCAAATGCATCTGGCTTCTGTCCAAACTGAATTGCTTTCCTGGAAGATGTTGAAGGCACTGTGTGAGATGGGAGCAAGAAGAAAGCTTTCTCCCAGAAAAATCAGAGCACTAGAAGACATTTCATCTGCGGCTTTGGGTTTTTACATGTCCTTCTGCTCACTGTCCATGGAACTGTCACGTTTCACCTGGGGAAGTACAGACATAACTTGGGATTGGCTTATTCCTGGCCAAAGGGTCAGCATTCAGGAACCAACAAACAGCTCTTTATCCCTGCTGCTAGGAAAGCTGTGTAAACAAGCTGGAGCTCAATTAAGAGTAGTAGTAGAGTTCTGGGGAAGCAGCCTTCTATTTAATTGCTAAACAAAATGTTCTTTTTCCCCAGAGCTAATTTTCAGATAAGCAAATAGCATTTCTGTGGCTCTTTTGTTTCCTTACAGGAGACTTTCACTGCAGATGGCAAGTGAATTACTTTTCCCTTTTTTATTGCTCATGAGAGATGTCTTTTTTCAAGGGTGAGAACAGAAACATCTAAGTGCACAATGCTGGGTTTTATGCAGAAGGCACCACAGCTTTACTGTGTTCTTTCCACTCAGTAAATGGAAATAAATTAAAATTGGTATTACAGACTTGAGACTAAACCAATTTTTCCCCACACAATTCTCAAGTAGATGCTGTCTAATGCCTCTTTGACTTCCAACACATTACACTTACTGAGTTTTACTTCCAGCCCTCTTGTGAGTGCCTTTAACAGCATTTACATGTCTGTATTCCTGCCTTAGCTATATTATCTTGCCTGTTTCTTGCAGTCTTTGTCCTCACTGAAAGCTTCCTGAGTGTTATTGTTGCTTTGGACCGTGCAGTTTTCAGCTTTCAGCCAGTCCTCTCTGGGGTAGCCTCACATACCTTGTTTTTGCTGTATGCAGCATTGCATTAAGTTTGACTGCTTTTAGCAGAGTCTTAACTCCATTTTGGTAAATCTTGCTGTGTGTACTTTCTGATAGCCAACAGATGGCTTTCCCATTTAACTTGGCACTCTTACAGTTATTTGTGGGCTTTTTAACTTAAGTTTGTTTATTTCTGTTACCATTTCTGATGTGTTTATCTGGGGAGGAAGAGCATATTTTTAATTTCTTCTGTGTCTTTTGAGACATTTTTTAAAATATTTTCATTCATGGAAGCAAACCATTGACTTGTCTCTAAATTACTTATTCTGGGTGACTCTTCCCATAACTGGCCTAATTTTATCTTGGCAAAATCTCAGTTAAAAGTCTTTATGTTATTCTGTTGTTTCTTCTTAATAAGTTAAGTCAAATTGACGTAACCTGCTAAATCAAGCTTGTTCTATTTGCACATCTGTTCCTTTGTGACTGCTCAGTAAGGTTCCTTGAGTAGTGAGAGGAGGTTTTGCCTCTTCATTTGCTGACTCACTAAGGTGTTTGAGTTTGAAGGTGGTTAGAAACCACCACTGTTCCGAGCAGTACTGCTGTTTCATGAAAAGTGTGCCTGAAAGCATGTGCTAGACACGGCCAAGTAATGCTCTACTGAGTAATTCCCATTTTGAGTCATCTGCAGACTGTTAGTTGGTATGGTTCTTAAGGTTGGGATTCTGAGAAATTTTGTTTGGACTTCGAAGGAACTGAGATCAGCTGCTCACTGATCTCCTTTGTTACTCTGGAGGGTTTCTTTTTTCCTTTCTGTCCGATTAGACTTTCTCTGCCTTAATTTCCATTTGCTGCTGCTCCCTTCTCTTGGATGTGTTTGCAGTTAATCATGCAACTATTTCACAGGGGTGGTAGGAATAGTCATCTTAAGTCAGACTGTTAGAGAAGTTGCTCTAACAGTGGAGTTATAAACTGAAGAATTGGACTAGTTGAAGGCTGAAGGCAATGGAGAATGAAAGGAGGAAACACCACCACACCCCCCCCCCAAAAAAAAAAAAAACCCAGAAAAAAACAGGCTGGCCTGGGTTGGAAAAGACACCAAGGATCATTAAGTTCATAACTCCCTGACACAGGCAGGGCCACCAACCTCCAGGCCTGCAGCTAGACAGGGTTGCCCATGGCCCCATCCAACCTGGCCTGGAACACCTCCAAGGTGATGGTGGGGCATCCACACCATCTTGGTGTTCCAGCATCTTTACCTAAGGTGTTCAGCACCTTAGCACTCCATAAAGAACTTCCTCTTGTTACCCAACCTAAACCTTCTGTAGCTTCAATCCATCCCCTTGTCCTACCACTCTCTGCCCTTGTGAAAACCCAATTTCCTCCTGTCCATATGCTCCCTTTAAGTCCGGGGGGGCTGCAATGAGGTCCCCCCGCAGCCTTCTCTTCTCCAGGCTGACCCAGTCCAGCTCCCTCAGCCTGTCCTCACATGGGAGTGCTCTAGAAGAGAAACCATACTGGTACCCACTTGTAATAGTAGTGTGATTTTGTTAATTTGAGTATGTTTTTGACTGCCTTTTGTGTCTCGTTCAGAACGTGGACAGCAAAGCCATGCGTGACCAGCGGTTAGACATGCAGAGAAGAGCCGCGGAGACCGGTGACGATGACCTCATTCCATTTGGAGATCGACCGACTGTGTCCAGATTTGGGGCTATCTCCCGTACTTCCAAAGCCATGTACCAGAACTCTGGTCCCATGCAGGCCATGGCGGTTCAGGGAGCTGCCACCAAATCCATCATTTCAGGTACGGGGCGTGCCCTTGGCCGTTGTTGTGTCTGCCTGTTTCCTCTAGTGCTGTGGTGTGGTGTGCGTTGGAGCCAGCCCCTGTAAACTTGTTTCTTGCTGTAGAAACACAGAGGAGATGTGTGTTACACCACTAGAAGTAACTCTGGGTAGGGCTACCCTGAGAAACCCAGAGAAAAACGCTGCTGCTACTTCCTTTGTACAGATGTGTTGGTGCCAGGTAGTACTTATGTACAGTGCGTTGCTGTTTGAAAAAGTTACTTTGTTCTCCTGGTCCCTTTGAGATTAATCTTTTTTTTTTAAATCTGTTCTGGTAGGATCCAGAAATGTGCTGCTTTCTCAAATGTGTAATGCAAAACCGTCACAGCTGCTGCTGCTAGCTTAATGTAGCCATTGTTTTGTGCACTGTTAAGCAAAGCAAGTAAAAATGTGCAGGAATGGTTTTTCTTTTACACATCTATTTTCTAATCATGTGTATAGTGTGGCTGTACATCTCACTCTGAAAGATGGTCTATTTCTTGAGGTCTTCTGAGTAGTCTTAAGAATAGACTTAATTATGTTCTCCCAAACTTTCTTCTAGTTTTTTTTTAATGGAGTTAACTGCTGGAAACAAAACAAACTCATGGCTTAATTCAAGCACTAACTTTCTGTACTTTATCACAAGTAGAACTCTGGCATTCTTGAAAGATTAATCTCCAAACTGGTGGTGACAAATAATTCTGAGATATTTGGTTAACTCCTTGAGGTTTTTAGGAACTTACGTTTTAAAAATAATTGCTGTCATAATGGCTGTAAGATTGGATTTGCATCCCCGTTCCCTTGAGTGTGTCAAGTCCTTCACAAACTCACAGGCTCTTGAAGGTTGTAGCCAATGCTGTTGGATGTGCAGGAGCAGTGTTGTCCCACACAGTATTTCCATGTTTGTTACAGAAGAGGGAATGTTAGACTTCCTCTGAGTGCCGACCTTCCGGGTTATTCTCTTAGTTTCTGCCCAGTTCTGTGTGTTGACTGAACTACTTCAGGGGTGCTTATATAATAATGCAACATGCCTTTCTTTCTGTTCACTGGCAGACTATAATCTTTATGGAACTCACGGTGGCTGGGGAGGTTCTCCATATTCTCCTCATCAAAACATACCTTCTCAGGGACGATTCAGTGACAGGTAGGTTTGCTTTATTTTGTTCTTGGCCTTTTTCTGAATTTTCTTTTATTTCTTTCTGTGACAGCTGAGTAAAATGTTTAGCCTTTTTTTTTTTAACCCATATTTTTACTTTTGTGATCCCAAAGGGAAAGACTGCCCATGTCAGATGTGTCTGGCCATGGGAAACAGTTGCCCTCGGCGGAGCGAGAGCAGCAGCTGCGCATGGAGCTGCAGCAAGTAGACCATCAGATCAGCCAGCAGACACAAATGCGAGGCCTAGAGGTTGGTACCAATGGTTGAAAGAGTGGTGAGGGGGGTGGTTTGGAGAGATGAAGCTATAGTAAAGTTGTTTTTCACGTGCTGGTGATCTTTCTCTGACTGTAATGATATTTGTCAGCAGTACTTCTGCAGTGCCAGATACAAACCTCTCTGCGTAGCAGCAGAAACCTCCCTGCACTTGATGTGCAAATCAGCCCCATACTTGAATCTGCACTCAGTGCTCATTCATGTTTGCTTTCAGTCTCTCACTGACTGCCCCTCTCCATTCAGCTGCTACCTGGGAGGCAGACCTGTGGTCTAGATATCTGTTCCTCCTGGCTTGACTGCACTGAAAACATCTGATATTACATACAGAAAGCTGTGACCTTCATCTGTTTCATGTTTTGGCTTTGTGTTGTACCTGTTCCTTCCGAAATAGTGCAAGCCAGAAGAGTCAGGAAAATATAGATATTTAGCTTGAAAATTTGTCTCCTTGCTTAGAAAAAATGTAGTTGCTTGCAACATGGAGCAAGATAGGAGTCTGCATTTGTGAAAATTAATGAGCTAAAACCTTTGTATTTTGAGATGGATGGAGAAATGTCAAGGCATAATGAAAGAATTGCTTTAGCAAAGCTTTAGTTACTCTTTTTTCCTCTTCTAGGAAAAAATTAGTAAATATTTACCAGAAAACTATTCTAGGTACCTCAGCAACATATTCATACTGATGTTTCCCTGAAAGGAATTGCTCTGAGTAGTGCATGGAGAACAGCTTCTGCTGAAATCATGGTTACTTAAGACCACGGGTTACTGCAGATTGGTTGTAAGAGCTCACAGTTTTTAGGTTGCAGCAGCAGTTACTAGTAGTATGCATTTCATTGGTGCTTGAACCATGTGTTCCTGTGCTCTGGTTTGGGAACAAGAGGAAAAATGTTTTAAATCTTGCATGTCTGCCTTTGCCATAATAGAAGAGTATTGGAAAGTTGCAAAACCTTTGTGGCCTGCCTCTCATTGTTATTGTGATTGTTTAATCCTACACAGTTGAGTTTGAAGCCATGATTTTTACTACAATTGTAATTTGTCAGAATTAATCAGCTATTTTGAGTAATAGTAGCTTTCAATTTATCTTGTGTTCGAAGCTGCAAGTAGGTATTTGAAATCCAGGAGGCTTGATTGATTTACTGTGACAAGATTGTAGCAATCACTTAATTCAGAGCATGAAGACATAGGTTATTTGGCTTTCTTTTCAACTGAATGACCATTTCTGTTTGAAGACCAGCCAGATGTTTGTGGAGTAGCAGATAGTGTGTTTAAATGCAGAGCACAGGCTTTGGGAACTGATTCCCAAGTATTAGCAGGTTTTTGGAACGGTTGACATGGTTACTCCTTTACTTGGCTGTTAGTAACTTCCAACTCATGAATGACCAGTGACTTGCCCCTCTGATCCTGACCTTCCTAATTGGGTCAGTCAAGAGCTACATCTTGACATCTCCCTCTCAAGATAATGTATGTGATTCCAGTGATAGTACTGGCTCTACTGATGTAAAATAAAGCAGCAGATCTGCTTATCTCTTGTTCTACAAATAGCTCACAAAAAAGCTGTTTTTATTCATGTGCTTCAACTTTGTTTTGAGCAGGGAGCAGTGTATGGGGAAACTCCTGCAAATTTATTACAGTAAAAACTATTTAATACTGCTTGATTAGAGTGAAAAGACTGTTTACACTTGCTCTGGATTTGGATTGGGACCTTGTTAAACATGGAGAGAGGCCTTGGTTTTGCAAATACACAATACTCAAGAGTTATGGCCTAGAGCTCTTTCCGTGCTTGGTGTGTTGTGTGCTCAGTTGTGTATGTGCTTGGCTTTATGCATTTAGGCTGTTAGTAACAGGCTGCTGTTGCAGAGGGAGGCGACTACCCTGGCAGGCCAACCACAGCCCCCACCCCCACCTCCCAAGTGGTCTGGGATGATCTCAAGTGAACAGCTGAGCTTGGAGCTACACCAAGTGGAAAGGGAAATTGGGAAGAGAACCCGTGAGCTGAGCATGGTGAGTGCTGTGGGGTGGGAGGCAGAGAGGGGGAGTGGAGAGCTGTCTAGCTGGCTGCAGCCCTTTCACCCTGGCAAAAAGGCTCTCTGCTGGATGATCACAGCTGGAGTCATCAGTCTCCCTCTTCACCTCTTTATTCTTCAAAACCTCCTGAGAAGCTTCTTGATTCTTCCCAAAGAGTTTGAGTTCTAGCCACTTTTAAATACTCTGCTGTTAGCTTGTCACCATTTGCAAAAAAAAGCATGGAGCTGAACTTGTTGAAAACTATCAGTTGTCTCCAAGGTCAGTGTGCCATGAGTTGTACAATCTGCTTTCTCATGGAAAACATCATCCACAGGTACAGGCTAGCCTTCAGAAGTCTGTGTGCTGTTACAGTCTATGGTCTTTGCTTGTTGTTCAAAGAATCACCCCTTTCTTTCGGGAAATACTGTGTCCTGAGAGGATAAGCGTATCTTACTGAGTCTGTTTTCTTGTCTCATGGCTTTTGTGGGTTACTCTGTATGACTCCAATTTACAGGTCTTCATCATTGGTCCCAAAGGATGAGCTCTCAAGTCTCTTAATACAATGTTAAAGAATTTTTCTTCTGTCCCCCCTATTTTTTTTTCAAAGGAGAGTCAGTCTTCACTGGATATAAAAAACAAACTGGGCACCACTAAGCAGACAGAAAATGGACAATTAGAACCACAAAGCAAGGTTCCAGCTGAGGACCTCGCACTGACATTCAGGTAATGTGGGTGTCCAGCCTTTCCTGTGTGACAGGGGAATGGCTCAATCAGGGTCATTCTCTGGAATGTGAATAATACCCCTTGCCTTACTCCAGCTCTGATGTGGAAGCATCTACTAGGGGAAGATCATACAAATCAAGCTCCAGTAGTGCAAGTGTGAATTAAATTGAATGAGACTGCATGTCAGGTAGTACAAGAGAAGAATTGCAATGTTTGGAAATCCAAAAGTCCATCTAGAAGAGGTTGGGTGATTGGTAGGGAGGAACAAAAGAACAACAACAGCCATGAAAGAAATATTTATCTACTGTCTTAGTTTTAAAGAAAAGTTCTAAATGTGAGAGGAAAGTTACTCTGCCCTGCCAAGGTCTGATGCAGATGTTGTCTAGGAAAGTATGTAAATTTGAAAGAAAGTTCACATTTATTTGTAGGCAGTAATTATTATTTGTGTAGATGGTTAAATTCAGTTTGATAGTCAATTGAACTAAGATGTTGGCTAGCAACAACAAAATAATTTCCAAAGCATTTGTCTTTGAACAGAAGAGCTCAAATGCTGCAGATGTTTTGCTAAGTCAGGTTTACATAACTTCATGTGAGCAGTTTGGTACCTGGGTATTTATTCAGAAAATGAATCACTCTCTGTTGCTTCTCATTGTCCTACAGCCAGTCTGAATTCTGCACTGCACTTTTAGATTGAGGCCTGCAGAGCAGAAATTTGTTGTTCCAGATGAAATTCTGGAAGTAAGGAAATAAATTGTTTCCCTTTTGTTTTGTTTTTTTTTTTTCCCCAAATAAGAAAAAGCAAGACAAATGATCATGATGGCTTACATATTCTGGAATGTGTAAACTGTATGCATTGGTACTGTACATCTTGTGGAATAAACTGAAAAACTTCACAAAACAGAACTAATCTAGAATCTTTAAAAATAGATTGCCTGTTTGTTTTTAATTAGCCTTGTATTGATAGTTCTCTTTCTGGCAAGTGCCTGCAGCATAGCAGACAACCTGTTTACTACACAAGGCAAATCTTTACCTCTGTACATTTGTTTACAACTGTTCATTGTGATGCTGCAGCTACAGATATTGAGGGTTCTGTTACTTAGATTAAAAATTTCAGTAATTATTTCTCTTTTCCCCTTCTTTCTTCTTCTCAACTTCCTTCTACCAGTGATGTTCCAAATGGATCAGCCTTGACACAAGAGAACATTGGCCTCCTGTCAAGCAAGACAGCATCTCTCAGCCTGTCAGAGGACCCAGAGGGAGGAGACAGCCACGACTCCCAGAGAGCGGGAGTTACGCCCACATCTGCTCCCTGAAGTGAGGCCAGCGGACCCCAGAGTTTCTTTTCCTGGGGTGTTGGTAGCTTCCATCACTTTGTTTCCAGGTGTGATTGGAGAAACCCAGTAGCAGAGCAGCAGGTCCAGAGGCAATGTGCACAAACACAACTACTAGAAACAAATCCTGCACATAGTTCACATTAACGCATTTTTTAATTAAAAAAAAATGAAAATTAGCAGTATCTGCAAGCGATTCAAATTAAATTTGTTTTTGTTCTGTGAATGAACTTTATTTTAATAACTTCAGACGCCTTGGATCCCAGGGCTTAAAAAAAAAAGATATTATATATATACTCTGTTTGATTAATTGTATGATCTTAATGAAGTAGGTTTTTTCTTTTATTTTGGTATTATTACATACCCAGTGCATAATTCCTTATCACCCGAACTTCTCAACAACTAAAACAACCTGGCCGCTTCCTTGTCTGGTTTAAGGCGAAACAAGGAATTGAGGGGTGGAGAGTAGCTTGAATTGCAGTATCAAAAGATGTGCAGCAAATTTCGTTCTTCAAACAGTTCTGCTCACTGCTAGGAACTGGACCCTAACTCGTGTGAGACTTCTTGCTTCAGTTACTTAAGCTTGAACTACAAGTGACAGAATCTTTGCAGTGCCACAAGCGCAGCCCGTCGTGCGTGTCCCACCATGGCACGTGCCACTAAAGATGGTATCAAAGTCCAGTGTACACTGTTGTACTTGGAGCCCTTTTTGTTTTCTGTTGGGACTGAAGAGGTCAGCAGAAAACAGTCCATCTACTGCAGCATGGATGTTTCTGAAGCTGGGTACCTGGGGCTTGTGGTAGAGACCCTTCACTAACTAGCGAAGGGTGTGCATCCATGACCGAGGCAGAATCTCCCGAAATAGGAAGTGGAGAGAACATAAGGTTATGGAGTTGCTGCAAGGCTGTGAACTGCCTGTGAGCTGGTGAACCATGTTACTTCATCCAGCGTTTGCTTGTTGATTTTTCTCCCCTTCTCACTATGCCTTTACAACAAGCTTACCCAAAGTCCATACAGATTAGTTGGTGAGAGGAACTTAAGACCTCTCTGCTTTTTGAAACAAGCCTTTCACGTGTGCCACCTTCTCAGTGACTCTAGCCTTTGGCTATTTTTTTTCTCATTCCTATTTTTTATTAAAAAATAATTTTCTCTAACTTAATTTTTCCCTTTCTTCAGTGATGTATCAGTTATTTAATTGCAGTGCTGTTGTAAGGACCTTTCACTGAAGGAGTCAAACATCTCTGTGCACATCAATGATGGCAATCTTTAAAAAGAGAGTTATTTCTTTTTTTTTTTAAATTTGTGTTGTGGAAGGTCTGAGTATACTAGACCCTGATACCTGAGAATGAAGCCACAGCTTTTCTGCCACTGCTGCAGTGAATCCTTCCCTGATTCCCCTTTCATGGGGCAAAAGTTGCATTGAAATGACAATATCAACTGTGGCAGAGATCCTGTCAGAAGCAGGCCATGTACTGAAAAGCAAATTTTGATACTTTTCCAAGTAGATGCTTTGTAAGCATACATTAGAGAAACTGTAAGCCTTTCTAGGTGTTTCTTTAAAAGTTAAAGAAATGAAAGATTTTGTTCTTGCTGCATATTTTTTTGACTCAACATGCACTGGGGTGTGACCCGGTATACGAAGTCTGAGGAGAATGATTTTGAAACGCTGCTCCCTCCGCGCCTTTGTGGCCTGTTTGTGTTTCTCCTTCCTGGGTTAGACTACTAAATTGGAAAGCACTGGTTATGTAATAAATTACTGCATTGCTTTGGTTGGGTAAAGCAAGAGTTAATAATTTTCTTGGGTTTTAGTTTTTTCCTTAACCTTAACTCCTGCTGAGGTCATAGCAACCTTGGGCTAAGCTTTGCATTCATCATACTGTTAAATAAAACAAAATGGGGGGTGGGAGGGGATACAGTCCCACTATTGCCTACCAGTAGGAGAGTCCAAACAGAAGACTCATTTGAGTAGCAATTATTTAATTTGCCCAGTCAAGGCACCGCGTTTATATACTATTTCACATTGAATTTGATTATGCCCTACAGACCTGGCTGGTCAAGGATTTGATACACATATTGGCTTGGGATT
>VXBZ01012445.1:230164-250260 GCA_013399135.1 Heliornis fulica
TTAAATAAAAATTTATATATAAATATATATATACATATATACATAGTTATATCTGTATATATATTGGGTATGTTTTAAGAATTTTTTCGCATGAGCGCAGCTGTTGTGATCAAATGTCTGGGAGGTAGAAGCACTGAATGAAAATAAAGGCATTTTTCAACGCACACGCCCACACTTTCCATATGTCTTCACACGGGTTTATTTTGCTCTTAGTTAAACTTTGGCCTCTTAATTGCTAAGACTAGTTTTGAAGCAGCCTTTTTTTTGTTTGGGTTTGTTTATTTTCTAACCCCACTTAACTTTAGGCACTAGAATAGCTTGGTTTACACCTTGCCCCCATCCATCCATATATCCTCCTCGAGGCCTAGCAGAACTAGGCTAATGCAGTTTTGAGCCCGTCAGGTCTGTTCCTCCCTTCTCTGCTCTGGGCATGAGGATGATTAGGTGATTAATTAACAGTTTCCCTGGCAGCCTGCTGCTGAGTCAACTGACACAGGCACCTCACCCTCTTCTCCCATCCTTAAATGCAGAGCACCACCGTCAGGCCAGCCTTCTCCTTGTTGTAGTCAAGTAGTTGACTTCTTCCTGCTGTGTCTTTATCAACACAGGGAGCTCATTTTAGTTGAGATAATTAGTGCAATGTTCCAATCCAGGAGGACAAGCACAGAATGTCCCTTTTTTTGACTGCAGTAATTCTTGATGGGAAATGAGTCTTCGAAGATGGTTGGGATATATAATTGAATCTTCAGATCCATTTCCAACACTAGGAAGAAAATCTGGAGGGGCAGAAAGCTTCTGATTACTTGTGCCAGCGAGTTCCCTTGCCAGGCTAGGGGTTAGTTGGGGGGTTGGCTGGTTTTCCTCCACATCTGCTCCTGGGAGGAACTCCGCAGTAAGAGCGATTCAGCTTGCTGGCCCACATGTGGTGAATGCTTCCAAACCCTGTGGATTAGAAGGGAGACCTTACTCTTGTTTTCTCCTTTATCCAGCTTCCCGTGCTGTACTTTGTGCATAGTGTCCTTGTTGTGATCAGTGTGTCCAGGTGAATGCCCTGTTTGCCCAGTATTACAGTTTGGCTTGTTAAATAGTTTGCCTAATACCCACCGACACTATTGATTTGGGGCTTGGGGGTTTTTCCCCCACACACTTTTTCTGTTCTGGAAGCTGCAGCTAAAACTTCCCCTTCTTGAGGAAAAGCGTGCTGGTAGAACTGGGAAGACAGCTCTACATCCTAAGGAACCATTGATGGTTACAGCAGATAACTAGGGAACTTTCTGGGGTAGCTGTATGTTGCTAAGGCTCACTTCTCCAGCCTGTGGTGGTGCAGTTGTTCAGGAGCGCTGTCTGCCTCCCTGAAACCAGTCTCTGCTACAGAGTAGTTTAGTTCCTTCTGCTTGGGCAAGGCAAAGCAGTGCTGCAGTGGTGTCAGGGCACTGCTGTGCCATTCAGTACATAGGTTAGATGTTCTCCTGCAGTACTTTGAACCCTCCTTGATCCTTGCATTTCAGCCCCAGCACAGACAAATCCCCCAGAAGGGAATCTCCGAGTGTTAGGTTAAAGTTTATGTCCGTGATTCAGTCAGTGTGGAACTGATGTTTGTTTATTCTGTAGTGTTATTTTCTTTCTGCTGTCAACATGTCTTCTTCCTTTCCTGTGACCTAGTTTCTTAACAGGAGAAACACACTTTTTTTTTTTCTTTGGCCCCTTGTATCGTGTCCCACTTCAGACTAGGAATTTATTTTTTGTTTTCAGGTCAGAGCGCCTCTTAAATTTGCGGCACTGTTATGCCCTTTCCTCTCTGGGTTTCTTCTGAGCCTTATTCTCTCTCCCTAGTGTCCATACTTTCCTTTCCTCCTGTGGCTTGCCCGTTCACCCTCCCTGATTGTGTAACAGTGACAGCTTGCTGCCTCAAAACAGAGCATTCAAATGAATTCGCTTAGCCAATGACTTCTGTGAAGTTGCCTTTTCTAATGGTGTTATTACTCAGTGATGCACAAATGTGATATTGCCCCTACTGGTAGGCAACCGGGGGAATCTGTATACACATGGTAAACTGCTGTTTTTCTTTAAAGGAGAGCCAAAGACTTGTGCTTTACACTTTTTTTTTTTTTTTCCTGGTGTAGCCATTTTGATTGTCAAATCGTTGTAGGGGTTTGTGAGTTGACTGTATTATCCTATTAACAATTTACAAAAGTTAATGATTGTCCAGCCTTATCCATGCGTTGAATTGTGGGAAATCGTTCCATGTAGCCGTACAATTTGCGATGTACTGAGATGTATCTGGGGTGTTCTGACATGTTTTCAGTCTCTCATGCACAATCTCAGCTGGTGGAATGGCTCATTTAGAGAGGGAGAAGGAACATAAAAAGTAATACCATCAAGCCTTGTCTTTTACCTGTTTAAATTGAATAACAATTTAAAATTTCTTCAGTTGCAGTAAAAAAACCAACCCAATCTGTGTTACAAAAGTGACTGACTTTTAAACCCATTGGAACTGAAAAGATTGTCAAACTGTAGCATTACATTAAATTAGTTGTGGAAGAAGCAAACTCGTATTATTGTCTCTTGACAGCACTGATTGAGTCATGTGGGGCAAATCCTGTGTTACAGAGGAGCAGGAGTGAGGCTTTTCTGTGGCAACACATGAAAGCTGCTTTATTTCCCTTCGCTGATCTAACTTAAATTCTTGGTGTTTTAAGGTGCTTGGGTTCAGAGAGAAATCTCTAAGTCAGAGGCAAAAATCCTTGGTTCCATTGCCATTTCCACTTACAAATGTGGACTACAACAAAGCAGACTGACAGCACAGTTACCTGAAGAACCCCAGCATAAAGTATCTTTGGTTGACTGGCTACTTCAGACTCACTTCTGTGGTCCAAGAAATTCAGTGCTAGTAATCAGGAGGCTCAAGAGCAGGAGTGTCACCTCATCCTCTTTGTTCCACAGTGGGGAGAAACAAAACCATATTAAGCCACGTGCAAGTTCTGTGGCTGTCTGTGTGTCTGAAAAGAAGTTTTTGTAATCCTTGAGTAGATAGAAGGAACACAGAGCATGACTGGGGCATGATGTTACCTTTGTTTTCAAGCTTTGTCAGAGCTCACTTTCCAAAACACACGCTTTCTGTCTCCCATTGTTGGTAACACTAATTTTAAAACACCCAAAAAATGGCAGTGTGTCAGGAGCTTTATGGTACATCAATGCCCCTGGCTGGAAGAAAAAGCAGCAGAAGTTTCCTAAGTGGTAACCACGACATTCAAAACATTTGCCTTGCTTGGGTAGAAGTGCACTCTGAGGAAACAGCTTCTAGGAGTATCCTTGGTGCAAGCAGTTGGGTGGTGGGTACTTGCTGTATACCAGCATGTGGATTGTGACACAAATTGATTTGCTCTCAGAAAAGTCAAAACCTCTTTTCTGTGCTCAAATGTTACTAACTGCACTGCTCTCTGTAGGAGTGTCAGGAGTGAAGGAGGCCAGAGTAAGTTAGTTGCAGTTACACCGTGTTAGTAAGCATTTTGAGGGGTGCTGTATGGCACAGTGTCCTTACACAGTTAACATGTGGTCTTTCTTCTTGTGTAGGAACAAGAGTGTAAGTGCTTGGTGTTGTCACAGTCTTCAGAGCACTTCTGTGGTGCAGGTAGAGCTTGATAAGCAGGAAAAGGAGACCTGACTTACTACTGATTTTCTTTACACTTTTATTTCCAGGTGGCAAGTCTAGTATCACCCCGTGGGAACTCTGTGAACACTAGGGAAAGCAGAGAGGGTGCAGCTTTTTCTGAGATTTCCTGATCACAAGAACAGGTGGGAATATGAGTTTGTCTGCATCCTGATAGGTGACCATAGTAATCAGAATTGGATGCCTGTGGCATATTAACCAGTAACTGACCCTTTCCTGGCAATCTCTGCAACTCCAGTGAGACTGTGTCTGGTTTCGGTGCCGATTGCCAGGTGCTCAGTGTCTGGGATAGGTTAGGTGTCTGGCTTCATCCAGTGGGGTGGGTGTCTCTGGGGATACAGGCTGGATGTTGTCATGTTCCAGGAAACAACTGATTCTGAGATCTGGAAGGCTTAGGAAAATGCAATTAGCAACTTCAGTTTGCAAAAGACAGTCTTGGGAAAGACGGAGGCAACAAGCGGTGCGGTGTCTCTGCAAAAAGCATTAGTGATGGTGGAGTTACACATAAAATGTATATGGGGAAAAATACATCTGTAAGCAAAACAGAAGAAAATCTTGTAGAGTGTTTAATGTTTAAGAAATTCTTTGCTGCTTTGTAATGTTAAAAGGTTTTACTAATAATTGTGGCAGACAGTTCTCACAAGTCTTTGGCACCCAAACCAGACTGAGCATTGGACGGATCCCACAACTGGATGTGTGTGCTCTGACCTCATTCATTTCCAGCTGCTTGAAAAGAAACTCGGTGGCAGTGTTGTGTAAGTGCATAACACAGCCTGAGGGAGGGGAGAAGAGAACCCCTGGTTTTGTCAGCACTGCTGTACCTCTCCTCTGCAGCCCTCCAGCGTGGAGCTGGTCTGACATGGGCAGACTCACACATCAGATGATGCTGTTTTCTCTGATCGGAGGGAGCTCCCGTTACCCCTTTTGCCTCTTGCTTGCTGTGTAAGCAGCCTCTGCGCAGAGGAACTTTCTGGAAGTCAGCATCTGTGCTGTAGCTTGATTATTTTGTGTTCTCTAACTGGGAGCAGTGTTAAGCTCTTTCCCCACTGTATTTGTTGGTGGTTGGAGGAGGTGAGGCAAGGCATGCATGGGAGGAGGGAGGAAGAGTTCTGGGATCTTCTGTGTGAGCTCTCACCCCCTCTTCGAAAATCATCTGCTTCCAGTTGTGGGATTTCACTTGAGGTGATCTTTTTTNGTTTTTTGTACACCTGGTTTTCTTTGATCTTGTTAGTTCTGTATAAGTCTCCCGAGACATTCTGCAGTCATTATCACCTTTTTGGGTGGAGTTTATTTTGTTTGGTTGGGTTTTTTTAAATAACTTTTTAACATTGGTGCATATATGCTTGGGATAGAGCTCGTGTAATTTCCAATCGTATTGATTGTATGTGATTGTGCCCTGCAGAGGTATATTTAACAATAAAATAAAAAGAATAGGTAATAAAGGAGACCATGAGATTTGTTGGATATGGGGAAGAGCTATTTTCAGCATTTATTTAGGATCCTGGATAATTGAAATTCCTTGTCTGCTGTTCTCATAACTCAACGCTCAAAAAATTGCCATGTTTGAACTGGTTCTTTTCTTGTGTTTCTTCTCCTTCAGAAGCTTTCTTCCTTTCCTTAAAAAAAGTTATATATTCTTGAGCCTGTAAGGGAATGGCTGATTTGGGTTGATATTGTGAATATTTAATGTTTGTAACTACCAAAACACTTTTAATAGGAGTAGAGATGAAGTACAAGGTTAGAAGAGTCCCACAAGCTGAATTCTTTGTGAGTTCAGGGGAGTTTGAGCCTTGTACATGCAAGGCTGGCCAGAGGGGACCCATTCAGAGGTATGCAAGGCATTGAGATGGCTTTCCTTGAAAGGTTACTGTGACCTTTTGGGAAAACACTGAGATGACAAAAGGAGTAGAAGGAGGTTTGCTGTGCTCCATTCCCTGTGGCTCTACTCCTGCAAACACACCTTTTAGACTAGAAAGAGAAGCCTTCTAGATACTATGCTGAAGTGGGACAGAGTGGGTTGAAGGAGGCAAAAGGCAAGAGGATCCAGTGATCCAAAAGTCAGTGTTTGCCCTATATATGTTTTTTTTTAGAACTAAAGAACCACCAGGGTCACTTTTGGTATTGGAGAAGGAGGAAGTGGAGACCCATGGGGTGTGTGCCTGGCGGTTATATAGAAAAAGGCATATGTGGAAATGCTGTTTCTGCTTCCCTCTTTACTTCATTTTTCTCCCTTTAAAGCTGACTTGGTCTCATCTCACATCCCCACAGTGTCTAAGGGTCCTTTGAGTTGCAGATTCAACAAAATAACAAGTGGAAAAGTGGTGATTCACTACTTGGTTTGTAAATACATGGAAGTGTCTACAAGGTCTTGACCTGCTTTTCTGTCAGCATTTATATTAAATGATAAATTAATGGAGAACACTTTGAAATATCTCTCATTTTCTGTCTGGGATGAATGTGCCACCTTCTCAGCTTTGTGTGGAATGAAACCAGGCTGTGCAGGGCGTTTTCCCAAGGGGTGGGAATGCTCTGCTGGGCTGAGGCACGAGAGACACCACGCTGCGAAGAAGCCGTGTGCTTCTCTTGGGGGGTCAGCTCTGTCCCCTCTGACCCTGCCTGTGAGCCAGGTGGCTTCTTGAGACCCTCACCAGAGGTGACCCAGAAAGGATACCCGGCTCATGAGGAGAATGTTCAGTGTCATAAACCCAGTGTAAGGAGTGAACAGTGTGCCTCTGGCATTGAGCCTGCTTGGAATTTGCCTTAGAGAGAGACTAAGGTTCTTCCCACAGTCTGGTTTGTGAGGTTTGATCTCCTTTCACTGCTTGTTGTGGGCTGGAGCAGGTTAGTGGCTGGCTGGGAGCTGCAGGCTGGATGAGCAGACTGCTCTGGAACATGCTGCTGCTTTGCTAAAGATGCCTGTTCCCAGGCACACACGGGCTTCACGTGTGTGTGTGTGTTACGTGGGCCTCTACTCGTGGGTGTGCTGAAGCGTGTGCCTTGCTGGGCTGAAGGCCATCCACCAGTGACTCCCACCCAGTTGTAACTCCATCCTGGCTGGCTTGAAGCATGTGGTTCCTGTGAAGGGAATTGTGTTCATTGACAATCCCACAGAGAGCTGGAGGGTTCAGTTGCTGATAGTCTTTCCCCTTTGGTCCACTGGTCTGAGAGTCTGGAATGCTCAGGCACTGGCTTGGGAATTAAAAAAGAAACAAAAACAGTATTTCTGCAGTGGTTGGCTTCTAAAGGCCTGAAGTGCTGTGGAGTCAGAGTCCTGGGGAACCTTGGAGGTTTAACTGGATAGCACTGCTGGAAATTGTGGGGGCTTTTTGGTTTTGTTTTGTTGTTGTTTGGGTTTGTTTCCCCCTCGGGGTATGGATACCCAAAGCTGCAAAAGACCAGGCGGGGACACAGGATTCGTGATCCCGTTGTGTGGGGCCGTGAGCTTTCCTTCCTGTGCTTTATCACCATGAAGCTCAGCAGCAGGCAGCCAGAGCACAACCCTGCATCTCAGTGAACTTCCCTGCCTGCTCCCCACTCCGGTGTGTTGAAGGGCTGTTTCTTGCTTCTCCAGAAAGAAGGGCAATTCAGAGGACATCACCAGCCCCCATGCAGCTGTACACTGCTCTAAGGAGCAGAGCTTGTGGTGTACCTCCAGAGGTGGGAGGCCGGGTCTGCTGTACCCCACAGCTCTGCCTGCACTTGGGAAAGGGACACCCCAAAGAGAAGGGGTTCCTTGTGGTGGCTGGGACATCTGGAACTGCTTCTGTAACCTCCTTTCCTGTGACTGAGTCCTCTCTGCCTGTCTCCTGGGCTGAGGGAGGCTAAAGCAGAGCTGTGATGCCTCATCCCTCCTGCCAGAGACTGCCAGGTGTAGAGTTGTGGTGTTTGGCGATTCTGAGCCCCTGGTCCCCGCCTTGCCTCCGTGAACAGCAACTGTGGAAGAACACCAGTCCCCCTGCAGAGCAACCAGGGCAGGTAAGGATTTGTGCTAGCCCATGGCCCTTTGGGACACTCCCTTAGCACAGCTGTGCCCAGGCGTGAGCGCTGGCTGGTGCTCTCAGCTGAACCAGCAGTGAAGTGCCGCTTACCTACCGCACTCCAAAAACGACCTGGGGGGACCTGTCAGCCTGTTTTAGAGGGTCTGGCTTGGGCAGCCTCTGTGCCCCTGCAGCATCGGTTCTGGAGGTGACCTCACTGCTCCTGAAGTCATGTCTAACACCCAGCAGGGAAGTTGGGCCTCTTGCAGCGAAGCAGACATGTGGTGGCGATGCCGGCGTACATCATGGTGCCGGGGGGAGCTCGGTCACCTTCACCTGGGCTACTGGGACCTACAAACCACCGTGTTTGCTCTCGCGCTTTACCGCACCGCACGCTCGAGCGCCGGCGCAGCAGAACCCTGAGCTTGGGTGTCTGCCTGGCGCTGGGTGGGGAGATGCCCTGCTTCCCCCAGGGAAGACCCTTGGACCTCTTCCCTGGGAGTCACCTTGGGAAAACGAAAGTACCGTCCCCGCGGAGCAGCAAGGTGTGGTGTGGGAGTCCCTCCTCAGAGAGGGTGTTACCTCCTGCAGGGCATGACAGACCCCTAACGTGTGGGTTCCCTGCCCGCTTGCATCGTGGGCCCAGCCTGATCCATGTCAGGCAGAGAGCAGTTGTGCGGAGCAGGGGCTGTGTGTGCAGAGAGGGGGTCCTCTGGCTGTTGTACTTGCTTTCCAAGGAGATGCCCTGGTCACAGAACTGGGGAGAGAGGAAGAAGATGTGATGTTGGGCAGAGGCAGTTTTGTGGAGGAACCCATGAGGATGAAGTTGGGTCCAGAGCACATTGGCTTTATTTTTACAGGCACCTACTGCCACGATCTCGTCCCCTTTTTGTTCTAGCCCTTACTGGTATAGCAAAGCCTCTTACTTTACAGCAAACCAGTTTGCAACTGTGTTTTCCATTAAGACCTGGGCTTCTCAGGGTGGCTTGAGCACCCGCTGGGCCAGCCAGCTCCTGGGTTTGGCTTTAAGGAGGCAGTGCTGTAGAATTTTGAGAGCAGCCACAGCCTGGATCTGAAATGACATTGCTCTGTCCCACTCCCAGTGCTGCTACACCTGGGTTGGAGGTGGAGTGGGGGGATACTGGTACTGCTCAGCCTCCCAGCTGGGCAGGAGGAAAGGTGAGGGTAGCCAAGAGGGGATGTATTCCAAACTGGGAGTGTGAAGCAGGGGCAGCTTGTGTCTGTCAGGGAATGGGGGATGAGGGGATTTGGGGCAAAGGGAAACATTTTGCACAGTGACAGGGTACTAAAGTGAGGCTGAAACACCTCGGCTCATCACGGGTTTTTTTGAGCCCTGGACAGTTAGGGGGTTTGAGGGTGTTTTTCATGGTATGAGCTGATAATTTTTAGTTCACAAGAGCTGAAGGCACCTGGTGCTTGCATGGTGGAGGTGGTCGAACTTTCCCTTGTCAGATTGAACTTTAAAACCTCTTCAAACTAAACATTGCTGCTTTCTGGTNTTGGGCTTTCTGTTTTTTTTTTTTTTTTTTCCTTTTTTTTTTTTTTTTTTGCCTTTTGTCTGCTCTTTGCTTAACCTTCTGCAGCTGGTCATCAGCCTTTGGCCTCAGCATCCTACTCCCCTCCCACCCTCCCCTGCTTGGGCACAGAAATCTATTGGGAAAACTGCTTTGGACTGGTTTGGACTCAAGCGAGGCTGCCTGTCCTCTCGAGGATTCCTTTACAGCCTAAAAGCAGAAGGCTGGCGGCACAGGGGCAGGTAAGAGACCGATTCCACTAGTATTTCTTCATAATTAACTCCTCAGCACAGATCCATTTCTCTTTGTAGGAGCCTGTGGATTTTAATTGTAGCCAGAGTGTTTTTCCCACTGGGCACAGCCCCGTGGAGCCGTCCCGAGAGGGCCCCTGATCCGCGCTCTCTCGAAGACTCGCTTCTGAGCAGCTCCCTGAGGTCTCACGCTTTCACCTCCGCCCCGTAGCACCACTTCGTGCGTGGGGAGCGGGCTCTCAGGTCAGGGTGTCCTCAGTAATCGCTGAGCTCCTGCCTGGCTGGAGAAGAGCAGTGCTGGCTTGGTTTGTGCTCCAGTTTTGGGGTGTGGGGGGACAGGGAAAGCCTTTCTTCCCAGAAGTCGAGCTTCAAATGGCTCAAGCTTCAAATGGCTCGAGTTGCTTCACGTTTTCTGGAAGATTCCATACCCTTGCCTGAAGCCTTCTGACTTATGGCTGAATCAGCAGCTTGTTTTGTGGCTTTCTGCACTTCCCACAGGGGTGAAGCAGAGGAAAAGCACCCTTCCTCATTTTTATCCTCTTCCTCACCAGTAACCCTTTCCAGGTGGTGATGCTGCGTGACACGTTGGGACCCTCGTGGGATGTGGATGTACGGAATGCGTGGCAGCGCCGAGGTGGAAAGTGGCTTCTCGAAGCACTGTGGAGGGAGGAGGAGGAGGAGGAGGAGTGGGTTTATTTCAGCCAGGTGCTCCAGTGAGGAGCTGGCTTAAGAAACAGCCACGGCTGTCGCTCTAAAGGGCGGCTGTTTCCTCTCAGGGTGGTGGCTCACCATCTTGCAGGGAACACTCTGCCTCTGGACTGGTATGTGGGGGCTGATAAACTGGATTTAAGGTGGTGGCACGTAGTCCTGCATCTCCTGGTTTGATGGAGCCAGGACTTTGAAGTGGAAACAGGCAGTGGTTTCCATTTAACTAGGACAGGGTGACGACAGGTGCTGTCCCCACTCCTGCACCCTGGGTGTGGAATGTCAGATGAACAGCACGTTCGGTGACGCTGCCATCTGCCTCCATCTCAGCAGAAGGAGGAGTTGTGTTTGCACAGGCAGCACGAGCCTGTGGACGAGCCTTTCCCTGGGGTGTCGGGGCAGGGACTGTGGCCGGGTCGTCCCTTCTGCTGGGGGACCAGCTGCAGGTGCGGCCGGAGCCCCTGAAATAAAGCGTGGGAGCGGGGAGCTGCGGGCAGGCGGCGAAGGGCTGCCCCAGCCCTGGGGCTGCAGAGCACAGGAGTGCCCCAGCCTTGTCGCTGGCTGTGATTTTTTCCTGTAGAAGTGAAGGTTCGGAAGAGCGGCGCTTCCTGGAGTGCTCTCAATGGCCTGAACAGCTTTCCTTTCTCTTGCCCTCCCACACCGGGCCATGTGTTGTGGTTGTGTATTTACACAACTTCCCTCCCCTTTCAGATCATTTATTTGTTGCCCTTTGTGGTGTCACGTCCCCCCCATAACCTTCCGAAGGGAATCTGCGTGTTGGTACCCCAGAGGCAGTGCCTCTCGCTCTGCCTCTGTGCTTACAGTACTCCTTGCCACAGAGGCTCCCTCGGGGCTCTGCTGTCACGGTGCCAAATGAGGTCACCTCTGCTTTTGCTGGAGCCTGCATGAAGTCATTGCCCAAGAGCCTGGGGAAGGGGTTGTGAAAGAACCCCGAGGTCTCTTGTGTCCCAGACCAGCGGCTGAGCCGCTCCCCTTTCCCAGTGCTGGCAGGACCCCAGACCCAGAGACCACAGGCGCTCAGCGCAGCTGATCTGTGGTTACTCAGGGGATGTGTGAGTACGTGGGGGCAGGCAGAGACCTCCCCAAGTTAGGTACCTCCTCAAAAAAAGTCTACAGGCGAGTCCTGGGCGGGCTGCCAGCCCTTTCCAAAGGCTGTTTCCCGAGCTGTTGTGGCTGCAGTCCGTGAGCTTCCTCCCACGGGGCGTGTGAACACAATCAACCAGAGTCTCCGACAGGGCATCTCAGAGCCACAGCGTGCGGGGAGTCCCTGGGCTGGCTGAGGAGGGATGTGCACGTCCCCTGTCCCCTGCTTTGGCAGAGCTCAAAGGAGACTGGGAAAACCAGGAGATTCCCTGAGGAAAAAGGGGGAGAGAACAGTCAAAATCACTTTGTCTGAGGCCACTTGGTCTGCGGAGTTCAGCCCCACATAAGGTTTGGGACCTGTGGCACAGGCAGGGTCCTGTTGTGGTGGCCACCTCGGCTGGCCCACAGGGAGGACTGGGATGTTCACACATTTCTGTGCATTCTTCTCAAGGCTGAGCCTGCTGCCTGAAAAAGAGGGTACCCAGGGCTGTGGGAACGCGCTGCTTTTGGCGTGGGGTTTCGCAAAGCGGTGCGTGCTCAGAGCCTTGTTTGTCCTGCAGTGTCCTCCTGTCTGTCCTCCTGGCTTACCCTGCAGCTGTGGGACACGAGGGCGGTTGGAGAGCTCGGGGGGGCTCCTGACACTACGATGGCTGCAGGGGGGTTGCAGTGACCACGTGGGTTTCCCAGGCAGGCCAGTGGGTGTAAGCACATTCTCTCTGTTCCCAGGACGATGCGCCTTTTTGTGGTGTGTCTCTTCAGCGTCTGGGGCCTGGCTGCCCCTGAGCACTACGTCGTGGAGGACATCTGCACTGCCAAGCCACGGGACATCCCCGTCAATCCCATGTGCATCTATCGCAACCCCGAGAAGAAGCCCCAGGAGGGTGAGGGGCAAGAGCCAGGGAAGCTCAAGCTCCCAGAGTCAACTAACCCCCGGGTCTGGGAGCTGTCAAGGGCCAACTCGCGCTTTGCTGTTGTCTTCTACAAGTACCTGGCTGACTCCAAGGACAACGGGGAAAACATCTTCATGTCACCCCTCAGCATCTCTACAGCCTTCGCCATGACCAAACTCGGAGCCTGTGGCAGCACCCTCCAGCAGCTCATGGAGGTTGGTGGCATCAGCCTGTTTCTGCAGCCGTCACTGGGGTCTGAAAGATGGCAAAGGTGATGGTGGCTGACCACTGCTCAAGGGCTCTCCAGGTCAGGTTGTCTCCCTGGCTTGGGATGGGAGAACTTTATTTGAAGAATCCCATGGGAAGGACATATTCAGGCTGCATGTCTTGGATTGGTTTTGATCCCATCTTTCCTCTGCCTCTCTGGATCCAGCATTCAGGGATGATTCTTTAGGTGTGAGAGGTCAGGCTCCATCTGGATGGAAGGAAGCCCATTTGGGAGACAGGGAAGGGGAATGGGAACAGTTTGTTACTTGCAGACTGGGCAGGCACGTGGCTCAGCATGTAGCTAAGCCTTTTCTTCTGCAAAAAGCCGGAAAAGGCATCGCACCAAGTCATGTTGGGAAAGGTTCTTCTCCACATTCCCTCTTGCATGACATAAATCAGGTGGGCGGGACTAGTCCCTCTGGCTCCCAGGGCTCTGCCACCCCATGGGAGCACAGGAACAGTTACTGTTACTGTTAAGAAGAGTTACTTCTTGAGGGCCTCCTTGTAGTAAGCTAGGAGCAGTCTGAGTGCTCAGCCAGGAGCAACCAGCACCTGTCTCTTGCGTTGGGCAGCACCACAGCAGCACACTAAAGGCCTGAGCTTCCCCAGCACCGGTGCCTGCAGGCAGGGAGCTTCCCCCTGAGCCACGGCCCTTAAACCTGGGGCCTTTCTCCCTGCAACGAGGAGGAGTGAACTGCTCCACTCGTACCCGCGGCCACTGTCCTCATGGATCCTGCTCTGGAGTAAGTAATGTTGGGGTCACCTGCCAGAGCACCCACACAGCCTGGGCAGAGCAGAGCAGTGAACCACATCTCCAACATCTCCACTTCTCCCTTCCCCTCCAGGGAACTTGCTGTGCTGTGTGTCCCAGGAATTGTGGGAGAACAGGAACCTGCTCAGGGACTCCTTCTCGCTGTTTGCCTCCTCCAGGTGTTTCGGTTTGACACCATTTCAGAGAAGACATCTGATCAGATCCACTTCTTCTTTGCCAAGCTGATCTGCCGGCTTTACAAGAAAGCAAATAAATCCTCCGAGCTGGTATCGGCCAACCGCCTCTTCGGGGAGAAATCGCTGGTCTTTAACGAGACTTACCAGAACATCAGTGAAATCGTTTATGGAGCGAAACTCTGGCCCTTGAACTTCAAAGTGAGCTTGAACTATTTGGGATTCTTCTTTTTTGTTTGTTTGTTTCTCCACCTTGTCCTTCTGCTTTTGCTGTGTCCCTGTCTTTTGCCCCAAGGAGTGCTGAGCTCTGGGCGTGTGGGACATGAGTGGAGGCAGGAGGGAGTATTGGATGCAGCCACTCCTGCCCCAGCTTACCCTAAAAACATTCCTTTCCCCACTCCTTGTTTCTCAACATCCCAGCACTATGCTGGGAGCTGCATCTTCCCCGCACACACACGTCCTGCAGACCCATCTCCTGCAGACAAGGTGTTTAACACCCTTGATGTACCCTTTTTCTTTTTTTTTGGTCTTCAGGAAAAGCCAGAATTTTCCAGGAAGATCATTAATGAGTGGGTGGCCAATAAGACGGAGAGGCGCATCACAGAAGTGATCCCAGAAGGAGGCATTGATGAGCTCACTGTCCTGGTCCTGGTCAACACCATTTATTTTAAGGTATGGTTAACAAGGCTGGGGGAGCAGCCCATTCCTGGGGGACACATGGCACTCATGGTTGTCTTTGTCCTCCCCCTCCCCTTTCTTGCTTTTAGGGGCACTGGAAATCGCAGTTCCCAGCTCTAAACACAAAACTGGATTTATTTCACAAAGCCAATGGTGAGACCTGCAAAGTCCCAACTATGTACCAGGAGTCCAAATTCCACTACGTGTCCGTCCTCCAGGACAAAGTCCAGGTGCTGGAGCTGCCCTACAAAGGGGACGATATCACGATGGTGCTGGTCCTGCCCAAGGCTGGGACGTCGCTGGTGGAGGTGGAGCGAGACCTGACATCAGACAAACTGCAGAACTGGATAGACTCCATGACAGAGGTCTCTCTCTTCGTCTACCTCCCTCGTTTCCACGTCGAGGACAGCTTCAGTGTGAAGGAGAAGCTGAGAAATATGGGGCTGGAAGATCTCTTCAGTCCGGAAAATGCCAGACTCCCAGGTCAGATGTGGAGACAGGGTGGTGCAGGCTGGAGGTGGGAGGAAACAACCCTGGGAAGGTCTTTAGATGTTGCTGCTGTCAGTGGTGGACGCTGTGGTCAGGCCCATCGTGGACACGCAGCCCTGCTCCGCCTTCAGGGTGTGGGAGCTGGGCAGGCTGTCGTGGCTGCTGGAGGACACCCTTGTCGTGGTGCAGACGTCCCACTGCTCAGCGCCAGCCGGGAAGGGACTGTCTTGAGCTGTTGTCCCAAAGTGTCCCTTTAACTCTCTGTTTTCTTCTCCGGGGTTTCAGGTATCGTTGCAGAGGGCCGCACCGACCTGTACGTATCTGAGGCTTTCCACAAAGCTTTCCTTGAGGTAAGCCTTCTTCATCCCAGGGGTCTCCTCCTCTTTGTTTTGGAACAAACCGTGAGGCTTTACCAGACAAACCAGCTCTGAGCCCCTGTTATCCGCTTCCTCAGCGGCCTGGGGCTCATGGGCGGGTGGGAGAGCCCCGTGTACGCCCATGTCCTAAGCCCATCTCCTCTCTGGGTTGGTAGGTGAACGAAGAAGGCAGCGAGGCGTCCGCTGCTACAGCTGTCACCATCTCCGGCCGTTCCTTCCCCATGAACAGAATAATCTTCAATGCCAACAGGCCCTTCCTGCTTTTCATCCGGGAGGCTGCCCTCAACACCATCATCTTCATGGGCAGAATAGCTGATCCTTGCTCCTAAGGGACTGTGGGGCCTCGCTGCTCCCTCCTGTGCCTCTGGCGAGGGGCAGCAGGGTTTCCCAGCAAAGCCCAGGCTGCCCCTGGGACGGTTGGTGTGTTTGGTGCCAATCCCCAGGAAGGACCAGACCCAGCCGGGCTGTTCCCGCTGCTCCTGGCGGCGGGGGCTCCGAGGACACCTCACCTCCGCTGTTCAAAGGGAACTTGACGTTCTTCCGGCACCGGTTCTTTTGTGGCACCCGAAGCTGAGTCGGGCGTTGCTGTCACCTTCTGTCCAACCCTCACACTGTAACCCCCAGCACATTAAAAACCTGTCCCATCTGTGTGTAGCCAGCTGGTGGCCGGTGGTCACGTCCTACGCTTCCCGTCCCCTTCCCCCGCACGCCAGCCCCAGCAGAACCAGCCCGTGCTGGGCAGGTGGGTAGAGCAGCCGTGGCCACGCAGCTCATGCCAGCTGGAGACACCTTTACACAGCTCCGCGTGGAGCAAACCACTGCCAACACCGGTGCCCTGCGCGCCAGCAGCTCTGGTGTGTCCAGCGGTCACCAGGGACAGGCTCATGGAGACAAGGCTGTAAACTCCTCTGAGTAGCAAGATCTAAACTTGCTCTGTGCTAAAAGTGGGGGTGTCAGAGCCATGACAACGCCCAGGCAAGGTGACCAATGTCCCTGAGACCATGAAAAATCCAGCATGTTACCTGTAAGTTGCCCCCTAGAGCTGAGGGGCCCTGGCTGTGCAGCACTGTGACCTGACCTGTGGCCTGCCCCAGGTGGCCACACTGCTGGAGGACCTCTGGCAGAGTTCTCCAGGATGCCGAAACGGTCACAGCCTCTACGTTTGGAACCGGGTGGAAGCTCTGCAGGACTCTCCTGCTCTCCTCAGTCAGAAGGTCTGAGCATCTGGATGCGGGGAGTCCCCTCCCCTGCTCTCTCTCAGGGTGACCGCCATGGGTCCCCTGCTCACAGGGGAGGCCTGTAAAGTGCTCGCCTGTTGCCCGCTGCCTGGAATGGGACCTCAGAAAGCAGCTGTGTGAGGCAGAGGCTGGGCTCCTGGAGGAGCAGGGGGTGTGCTTTGGGAATCACTAAGAGTCCAGGAGTGGGGCGCTTGGCCGGCAGCGGGAGCGTGGCGCTTTCCCCACCCAGCGAGTGCAGAAGGGCTGAGACAAGGCTTGTTAAACCCAGAGGCCCGCAGGAAAGCGGCTGGCAGGGCCAGGCTCTGCCCTCTTGCTCAGCGTGGGGCAGCAGGAGCTGGCCAGGCTCTGGCACCGCGGCTCGCTCGACGCAGGCTGCGGGGAGAACCTCGCCGCCGCCTCAGAGCAGTCACTGCACGACACAGACCAGGAGCTGAGTATTAAACCATTTAATTCTCAAACCACTCACATGCATAATGTTCTTTTACACAGTGTTAAAAGAAAGAAGGAAATGCGATTTGTTGGGGCTTAATACAAACAGGATTTCAAGTATACATTTATAGACTTTTCCAAGATTCCTACCCAAGTTGCTAAGTTTTCATTCACATTGTTCTTAAAGCTGTCCAACGAGAGCGCTTGTTGCTAAACTGCTTTCAACGCCATTGTACAGTCCCCTCTTCCTCGGCTTTGCTCCCCCCTCCTCAAGGCTGGTTCTCTCACCCCCCCCTCCCACCTTTGCCTGCCCCCTTCCAGCAGCATCGGCCATCCCCAGACAGCCCCTCTGAAGAGCTCCCGCTGGAGGAGGACATGGGAAAGGAAAGCCACTGCTGAGAACCGGCTTGGGACCAGCTTGTAAAATCACTGAAGAACATTCTGGTACCCGCATGTTACAGGCAGCAGCTCACGCATCTACCTACCGCAGGCTGGTGCCAATGCTCGCGCCCTTCTCTTAACTTACAATACAGACTGCAACCAGAAGTAAAGTCAAAACACAGTTAGTACAGCAGGGAACTCCTGAACTGCGGAAGGAAGCCTCGAGTGTCAGGACGCCTGTCCTAAGGAGTCTGGTCTCTAGGTCAACAGCTGAGGGTGACAGCACAGTTTCCTTACAAAGGGTTACCCTGCAAACCAGCTCGGAGCAGAGTTCCATGTGGGACAGACAAACTTGGATTTCAAAACAACCCAAAAATTAAAACGCTGAACCGACCGGGGCTCCTCATCCAGGAGCCTCATCATGGAGGAGACCCCACGACCCCAGCAACAGCCTCTGGCCTGGCTGTGCTCCTTCAACCTAACTGGGCCCAGTGCCTGCGGACGGGCCATCTGCTGTGCTGCAACTGGGGGTAACTTCTGACCTGTCGTGAGCGGGGCTGAAATACTCGTTACAGGCAAGGGTGGGGGTTTGGGGGGGTTTACTTGACCGATCACAAACGTCTTCCAACAGGCCGATGGGTGCCGGCCGTTAGTGCTACAGCACAGCTGAGCCGCAGGCAGGTCTGCGGCCGCGGTGGCAGCTCCTGTGTGTCGTGCCGCGGGGCAGCGCCAGGCCGGGAGGGCGGCGGGAGCGGGAGGTAGAGCTGCGGAGGGTCTGGCAGCGTCGCTCCCTCCGCGGCTCTGGCGGCGGAGCAGCCGTGCTGGGAGCCAGCGGCGGCCGGACACGCGTGAGGATTTAAAGTGCATTTCTTCAGTAAAGGGGTTTCTTTTTTTTTTTTCTCTATTTTTTTCTTTTTTCCTTTTTTTTTTTTGTTTTCTTCCTTTTTCCTTTTAAAGAGGAACGTATTTAAAGTGCTGTTCTGTTTGGAAAGGGACTCCGTTTAGGAAACAAAAATGGCACCTTGTCACACGAGAGCTGTGCTCTCCGTGTGGGCATGAATATAAACTTGCAGAGTCAGATCTGCTGACTAATGACCAACGTAGAAAAGTGTTCTTTATTTTATTGCTTTTTTTTCCCACCCCCTCTGCTGCCTGCTCCCTGGGAGGCAGGAGGGAGACGGGTTCTCCTCTGACCTTCCACACCATTACCTAAGCTGCCAGCGCAGGCAGTCGAGCCCACGGCTCTCAGGCGGCAGCTCATGGCCCGCGGGAGGGTTTCCCATTCCGCAGAACACGGGAAGATAACGCATCCACCCAGCCCCCCAGAGCGACCCTGCAGGGGTGGCAGCCAGAAAGTGGTGGCACAGAGGGACGACGCACCCCAAAAGGCTTTGTCTTCCCCCTGCTCTTGCCAGCTGCCATGTTCCTAGAGCAGACCTGCGCTGCTGACAGACAGAGGTAAGGAGAACAAACTTGCTGGACGCCGCAGCGTTGCTGCTCGAGCGCGTAGCGCGGTAACCTCAGCACTCCCAGAGAGAGAGAGGTAGTTACTGTCCTGTGAGGCGGCAGCCGCTGCTCGGTTTCTGGAGTGATTGCTCAAAAAAAGAATGGAAAGGCAAAACAAAATGCTGTGCTCTTTGTTAAAGGATATCCCAGGTAAATCTCTGTTGCAGACACGCCTGACCTATTCCCTCCACGAGGCTTTTCTAGTTGAGAAATTGATTGTCAGTTACTCCATCGTGAAATCAGATTTGCTTAGGGAATGGCTATACAAAGCCACTCAGGCTGAGGACGTGCTCGCTCATCCGTGTCCCCACGTGGGAGCGAGCGGCCGGCTGAGCGGGGCTCGCCTGTGACGGCGTAGCAGCGAAGGACAGCACCCAGATGTTTGGGAAGGATAAAAAGAGGTGCTGGCGTGACATTTGCAGCCCCTGCCAAGGGGACAACAGAATGCTGCTCTCCATCTCCATTCACCCAGCTCCAGCTTCCCCCAAGAGCACAACTCGGGCTCTGGAAACCTTCAAGAGCCTGAGGAAAGTCCCTGTGTGCCCTCACAGCCCTCTGGGATCTCAGTTTGCCCTCGGCCTGCAGCCCCATGTACCCAGGACAGCTGTGCCAACACCCCCTATCCCTGGGGCCTGACGGAGCAAACGTGGGACTGACTCACCCCGACAGCGCCCCACGGGCAGGAGCCGGAATCGCAGCTGTCCTGGGCACAGCTGCACTGTCCCCCTTCCGCTGGTGCAACCCGCAGCCGCCGCCTCCTCGCCTGGGTTAGTTCTACCGCTGCACATGCAGGGACGCGTTAGATAACAGCTTCACAGTAATCCATAGAGTTTGTTCAGACATAAACTCCAAGAAAATAGCATCACAGGAGCACAACCTCCCGTGTCAAACCAATGCCCTGGATGTGTAGGTGAACCAGTGGACTCTGGGTCTGGAGACCGAGGGGCATGTCCACTTTTAAACCTGCCCAGTGGGCACCGGTGAAGCAACGACATCGCGTTCAAACACCACGTCTGGGAAGTTTCTCAGATGTAGTTTTGCAATTCCTTCCCCCACCCCAGCCCCAGGAATTTCAATTGTACTTTTCTTCTTCTACGCTGCTACTTTACAACCAGTAGTAACCCCATCCTAGCTTCAGTTTTTATTTTAATTATTTCCACAGCCAATGGTATCGGGTCTGCCTGCGAAGGGGACGTTTACATAAACCAGCTTCACCACGACATAAAAACAACAAAGATATTTAACCAGAGCTCTGAGAGGGGAGGGGTTAAGCACAACTCAGGGGAGCTGGAGGCTTAAGGGAGCCTCAGTCTGCAAGAAGTAACGCACTCTGTTTTGTAAAGTACTGCCTTGGATAACTGCAGTGAGAGAGTCAGTCGGAGTATGTCAGATCACACAGGGACTCACACAGCAGTGTTTAAAAGATACCTGAATATGTTTCAAAAGCTTAACTGATATGAACTAGGGAGCCTGTTAAAGCTGCCTATTTGTACATAATACTAAAGGAAAAGTAACTGAAGTACAGCTTGGCACAGTCTAATGGAAAGGGGAACCTGGAGCCTGCACTCGCACTTGGGAGCAGCTGGACTGCTCCACAGACACTGGTGAGCAAGATGTGATTTCATGGATTAATTGCTGACAAATGGGGGGGTGG
>VXBZ01012445.1:256341-266728 GCA_013399135.1 Heliornis fulica
TCCTGATTGACCTTTGACAGGAAACCCAGCGGGGCTGCTCCCTCGGGCGGCCGCTTAGAAAACCGTTCACTGTGTGACGATGCACTTGACGGGAGAGGGGGAAGAAGGGACAGAAGGAAAACGGAGGTGAAATATCAGCTTTCCTGCTTGAAATGATCGATGAAATCGTACTCTGCAGGCTCAGAACACCTGCAGAGGTTCCTCTCTTAGGAGAACATCCCCGTTAAGCGTGATCCTGGCACTAAGCCCTTCCTTGCCCACCCGCCCCTCCAAAACCCATCCCTGTTGTGCCTGCTTTCTGCAAGAGACATGGGAGGAACAGCGAGACCCCTCACTTATAAACAAGAAACTTTTATAAAGCGAGGCAAGAATACATCACCCTCCTCCAAATTCTTCCCTTTGAGGGGGCAGGAAAATGATCCTGAGTCCCACTTTGTGGGTGGGGAACAAGAGGACTGGAGATGTTTCCACATGCCCAAAATTGTGTGGTCAGATGGTGGGCCAAGCCTTACCTTCACTTAGTCAGCGTGCCCACCAAGCCCACGCTCTGACCACTGGCCCGGCTTGTTCCGCCAAAGCAAAAGGAAACGTAATTTATAGAATCATAGAATCATTAAGGTTGGAGAAGACCTCCAAAGTATTCCTTGTTCCTGTGTCTCCTTGTTCCTCCCAGCACCTTACGGATCAGAATGCAGCCACAAGAGAACTCCTTCCACCAAACATCTCCCAAACCCAATCTGCGCGACCCGTCGTTCGTTCTCCCTCTCCGGTACGAACAACTGAGCATCAGAACCAGAGAAAACTCTTATCAAAGTATTGCATATTTTTTAAGAAGACTTCTTCAGAAGATGTCAAGATATTTGCACTTTTCTACCTGTCCCATGCTTCTCTGTTTATGAAACACGTAAGCACGTGCAAACACCTACAATACACGACGCGGGGATGTCTCTCCGGGTTTGATAAACTTGCTCTAAACATCAGAGCTGCTTAGGATACAAAAGTTAAAGTCCATGCAAGGGGACAGAGTTGTGATTGCTCTAGGAACCATTCACTTTTTAAGTTTCCTGAACCTTGATGAGGAAATAAAGTTGGGTTTTCTTTTCTTTTTTTTGCATTTCATCGATAAAAAAAGTTATCAAACCAGTTTGTAGAAACGACGTTTAAAAGCAACCACCCACGATTGCTCGGCTGGGACGGCAGTATTTCAGTACACCATATTGCTGTTATAAAAGGTAAGTGCGTGTCGAGGGGGGAGCAGGGGTGAAGGACGACTTTGGTAGCCAGCCTCTAACTCTGCAATTCAGCCAGTCCAGAAAAAAACCTCCTCCTAACGCTCGGCAAAACCCGAAGCATGGCAGCACGCCGGTCAGGACGTCACAGTGCTCTGAACCAACCGGATCAGCAACAGCAAAGGACAACCTCCTCCAAAAGATCCCTCTGGCCCTTCTCCCAGCACAGCAGAGTCTATTGCAAACCTCATGGCTGCTAAATTTCACTTCAAAGTTTGCTGACCGCCAAAATACCACTTTATAGCCGTGTCCGCCTTTAGAAGGGGACGTCGAGGCTGCACGCTGGAACGGGCAGGCCAAAAGCCCGAGAGTAATAGTTTAAGTATAAAGGTAAAAAGAGACACACCAAAAATAACAGGGCTAAATACACCTGGGCAAGGCAGCTTCCACCAGGACAGTCTTTTCGTTTAACGTGGCAACTACCTGGGGAAGGGAGAAGGGCCAACGGCACCTCATCCCTGCTCTCCCCTCGAGCCAGACCAGCAGATATGGCGAGGAGCAGCCCCGCGCGCTGGGCTCACTGGCTCTGCACGGCTTGGACACCCAGCGGGACCCAGCTGCTGGGCCCAGAAATACAAGCGACCGCTCGTCCCAGATCACTACGGAACATTAAAAAAGTGTAAAATCCTGTCGATCCCTGAATAAGAAGTTGATTGACACAGTTGTGTTGTTTTTCCCCAAGAGGAGGAGTAAGAGAGAAAAACTTTTAACACCCTACGTGTGTGTGGGGGGGTGTGTAAGAGAAAGGAGAGAGAGAGAGAGAGAGAGAAAGATTCTGCAATTTTGGCAACATCTTGGGAGCTTCTTTCTGCCGGTGGTGGCATTGCACTAATTACAGTACCAGCCTGCCAGGTTGGTGCTGACTCTTGAGAGCCAAAACTGGGAAGACAGTCCTTTCTCCCCGGACTCTGCAGCCGTGTTTCAATCTGGCCCAGTCGTGGACACAGATCCCTGTGCCGTCTCCCCCACGGCGACAGCCTCCTCCTGCGGAGGGGACTCTTCCTCCGCCTGCCCCCGAGACGTGACGGTGGTCTCGGGGGAGATGCTGTGAGGCCCCTCCAGAGGCATACAGCCAGGGTGGTTCTTGCGAAAGTGCTGGTTGAGGATCGCCTGGAACGGGAAGCTCTTGCCGCAGACGTGGCAATGGAAGGGCTTGTTGCCTGTGTGCTTGCGGATGTGATACTCCAGCTGATCCTTGCGGGTGTACTTCTTCCCGCACATGCGGCAGACAAAAGGCGTGATGCCCATGTGGAGACGCATGTGCCGGTCCAGGCTGCCTTTCTGGTTAAAGGACTTGGCGCAGTAAATACAAGTGAGCCGGGGGTTGTACCGGAACCAGCGCTCGGAAACCTCCTGCTCCCGGAGATACTCCACGTAACCGCTCACTCCAAGCATAGCCGATTCCTCCCCCTGCGAAGGAGACAACAGAGGTTTAAATAGCAAGCAGCCTACAACAAGCTGCAGGAGAGAAGATCAGGCCCTGGTCCAGCCAGCAAAGCACAGAAGCATGTGCCAAACCTCGAAATCGGCAGCACTAATGTCCTCAACCTCAAGCACACATTTAAGTGCTTAACTGGAGCCTTGGGGCTCAAGACAAATGAGCAACCAATTAGAAACCTCTGCCATGGCGGCCCCATCTGCCAAGCAGATCCAGGGAAGCTGCAACAGCCCTGTCAGGAGGGCACTTAGCCACTGATTGAGGGGGAATCAAACCTCTTGGTGCATGTTACTGGGTTTTTTTTTAAAAACCTGGGCCAGTTTGACTAAAATGCTGTGTACCACGTTCTGTCTGTCTTCCTGATGGTTAGCTAGCTGTTGAGCTTGTAGTAAACCCAAGGTGGAATAAGCTACAAATCATACCTAAAACTCTCTGGGTGTCACTTTACGTGGGTATTTGTTCAGGTGTCATTCAGGATTCGTTTCAGAATGAACCCTCTTTGCCTAAATGGCCATGCAACCCAGAGCCCAGCCCCGCGGCGTCACCAGGGAGGATAGGCAGGACAGAGACCTGGCACGCCTGGCCTGTGTCACGCAGCAAGGACTAACTGGCTCCTAGTTATTTTCTGAAGCCAGAAGGAGAAGCAGCCAGCCAAGAGTACTCCTAAGCCATACGCCTGGGCTCCAGGAGAGCCACTTCTGGCTACCGTATTGAGAACGAGAACCAACAGTCTCCTGAGTGCCTCCTTGCTGGAGGATGCAGAATTCACACTCCCAGGTTTAGGCCATTTCCTGGTGATGCCAAACTCGGAGAAGCAACTGACATAACAGCAGGAGGGCCTCTCCTCTGGCAGCCGGGCTGGGCATGCGTGGGCAGCAGCATAACTGTGCCGGGTGCCGTTCAGTCCGGCTGTACAAGCACCGGGAAGCTGCTCAGGATGCACAAAGATGCTACAAAGAGATGCACAAAGCGGCTACAGTGCTTCCCTTCTTCCCCTTTCCATCCCTGCTATGAGCAGGGATGAAGGGCAGACTATTTTTAGCAGCGATAAGGCAATACCAGAAGAAGAGAAGGTGATGATCCTTCCCTGCGAACGTGGCAGCCAATGGTTTTACATTTGAGGCCATCTCATGAAGGAGAAGTAACAGCATCTTTTCTGTACGTAGAGCTAAGATTGCTCCGTATGTCGTGTTTGCCCTGGAGGGTTAGTTTGACCTGAAATTTTCTAGATGTATTCTGAGGACACAAAGCTTCCATGAAACAGGAACAAAAAGGTAGCTTTTGGTTTATGGAGGTGCATCACAACAGTAGCAGAGAGCAATCGTGATTTCTTTTTTTGTCCTCTTACTTTACTTGGTTTTGCTCAAGGGCAAAGAAAGCCTGGTAACTCCTCACGCGCCTCCAGCAAAGTCATCTGATGACAAACTGACACGTTACTCATCGCTCAGGCACAGCAGAGTCGTTCTATGCAGTGCTGGGCAGTACCCTCGCACTACAGTGCCGCTGCCATACCAACCACATGCAACCAGGAGGATTAAACCAGGAGGATTAGGCACAGGTATCACCACCGGGTCCCGCTTTGCCACAGCCTACAGCCCATCGCCCTCCTGTGTATCTCTCCCTCCTCCCTCACAACTGTGCCTCACCCCAAGGAATCACAGAATCCAGGGCTATTTACGTCGCAAATGCTGCTGTGTGACACAGTCCCTTGGGGACAGGACACAGACCTCTGTACAAATCCACGGTTCTTTCGACACTCCACACTAAGGGCACACTGGTGCAGTGCCTGGAGGGTGTTTTGGACTAGTTTTGGACTGCTTTTGGTACTAGCATGGTTCAGCTGCTGTCAGCCCTCAACCTTACAGTAGCCAGCTAACACCTCTCCTCCCTCAGCTCAGGCATTTGCTGCCAGTATTTTAGAGCAGATCCAACTCCGCAGGCAAACTGGGTTTCTCCTCTGGAGACAGTGGCCTGCCCAGAATGGGAGTTGATATTTACACCCTCAGACAGCAAAAGAAAGTCCAGGTATCTGGCCAAAATCTCAAACAAAACCAAGATCAGTTTTAAATCACATATGGGCAGAATACATTCTCGGTGTGAGCAACTAAACCCTCTGTGACAGTACACGGCCCTTGTTTCACAAAGAGCATTGCTCACAAATATGAAATGTTAAACACTTTGTCACGACACAGTCCCCTTCACCTCCAACACCAACATGTACTCGCAAGCTCTTGGTCTGCCTACCTGGGAACTGGGCTGCTTGGGCTCATCCATCCGCCCGGGAGACTCGCTTTTTGATCTGTACCGCTCAGTCACAGCAACCATGCTGCCAGAAGGGCTAAATCTGTGGGGTGGGGGAAGAGCGTAAACGGAGTTTTTTTAATGGGCATCAGATCACTATGGTGCTTAGAACAACGGCTGAGCAATAGAGGCACCTGTATAGCATCTCTTCATCCTCACCAGCTAGCACGTGGGAGCACAAGTATAAAGGAAAAACCAAGTCCTACCAGTGCGTGGTTTCAGTCTTAACATCTGAAAATAAAACTGAGCCATTTGGCTTTCAGTTGAGCTCTAGAGAGCTTTCCAGGTATGGGCCCAGTGACTCAGGAACAGGAACTGTACAATGGGAGAAGAAACTGCTCCTCTAAGGGCACCTCTCGTTCACCACCCTCGCCCTCCTCCCCTTTTCAAGTGTGAAACAAAAGTGATGTGATGGATTCCGAGTGGGAAACAGTGGATATCGAGTGCGGTGCAAAACGAGATGCTGGAGGCTAGCTGATCCATGGGAAAGGGTTAAGGAACTAGGAAAGGATTGCTCTCCCAAGGGCCAGCTCAAGATCATTCCCACACATCCATTTATTAAGCCACAAGTGACAGAATATCCACTGTTTCCCTGTGGGACCAGAGAGATTGAACTAAAGGAGAGGCAGATGTGAAGGGAACACACCCCCCAACCACAATGGATCTGCCCTTTATCAGATTGTTCTTCGGTCAAACCACAGCAGATCTCACACCTATTTTCAGCAAAGGCTTTCTGGTCTCTCCTATACATCCAAACCACAGTGAAGGTCAGTACAGTACCCGTTTCGGCTGCTTCAGAAGATGTAAACCCATGACCAGCGGGAGGAAAACTTCCTCTTGACCTACAGCTGCTGACCAGCTTGTTTCTCCAACAGCACCACCCCCAGATTTCCAGGCCAGAAGGCACCATTGCAATGATGCTTTGCGTAACACACACTGGATGTGAGCTCGTTAATTCCAATGCTGAGCACAATGTCTACTGGGTCTGAACTGCGAATTCCTCTTTAGACAAAACCCCCATCTCAGCCATACCCCAAGAGGTAGAGGTTCCAACCTACACATCTCTAAGTGTTAATCATTTCCTGAGACAGCCTGTGAGATCCTGGTCTGACCCCCCCTCGACCATAATACCATAACCCAAACTGGATACGCTTCCCAACACCAGGAAAAAACTTCCTCCAGTGCTTCAGATGGCTACAGGAAAGAGAAGGGGAAACTGTTCCAACACGCCCAGCCCAGCCAAGTGAAAATCTTGCACAATGTCCTCTTACAGCCATGGTCATTAACCAAGCTAAAGAAAACTCACCTGTCAATCTCACTGCTGGTTGGCCTGACGACTTTGGCCCCCGAGGATCCTAACGCGTACGCCTCTTGGCCCATCGATCCATGGCCGGTGGTGTCGATCACCATAGCAGTGACCTCCTCAGCACTGCTCCCATCTTCTCCTGATGGCTGGTGCTCCGCCCCGAGCCACTCTTCCAGGTTCTCTGTTTTAATGCGTACTCCTCCCAGCACCCGGACATCGTCGTCGGTCCGTCCCCCGCGGTCTCCCATCCCCGTCTCAACGTACCACTGTCCCGCTCTGTTAATCCGTAGTATGGGCTCCCTGCTTTCCACATCCGAACTCTGCTCAATTATCTGGGGGCTGGTGGACTCCTCGGGTGGGCTGAGCTCCCGAATGTCCAGCACCGTGCTAACCTGGCCCAGGCGGCTCCCCTTTGGGGTGTTGTGACGTGGGCTCAGGGAACGGTTGAGGTTTGGCGTCACCCGGTGAGACTCTGGTGGTCTCTCCTGATGCTTTGTCCTCGTCTGGCTCAATTCCGCTTCCACCTCTGCCACGTTAATTTTGAAATGAATTCCCTCGAGAATCTGCGTGCATTTGTCTATGATGTGCTGCATCTGCAAGAAACTGGCGGCCGTTAGGTAGCTGATGATGTCAGCCAGCTGCAGACATATCCTACCGGTGTAACAAAAGGAAAGAAGCTGCTCGAAAACAGAAGGGTTCTTGATGACAGAAATGGAAACGGTGCTCATCTCGTTCAAGGACATGTGGTCGCGGAAGTAGGGCGAGCTGGCAGCCAGCACCACCTTGTGAGCACGGAAAGCTTGCCCCTGGACATTGACCACGATGTCACACAGGCGACCCTGCATGCGTAACTGGTTCAGGTGGCTCAGGACAGAGTTACTGAAGTCAGGAATCTCCAGCTGAATGTTCCCACTCTTCTCCATGGCTGTCCCAGTTGCAGGTGCACGACCCTACTGGAAAGGGGGGGCAAAACACGATCGTTAACGCAGCAAGTCTATCATTTGCATGCAAAATATTTCTCCCCCCTACTTTCACACACTTTGAAATAGTGGGATTTTTAGAGAAGTCGCTCACCATTTAATTCACCGGCATCTCGCGGCAGTCCTCCGGTCTTTATGTGCTGCACACCACCTTTCACAAGAGTTATGTTAAACCGGTCCCCGACAGATTCCCCGTCCCCTGTGGCTTAAGTGCTTGAAATGGTTTGTTCTGTCAGCCTCAATAAAAGCACATTTGCATTGTAAAAAGAACATTAAAAATGGTTCATGCACTAAAAATAGGCAGCCGATTGCATAATGGATTAAAATACTTAGCACTTGTACCTTTTAAGCACTACATCCTTTGAAAAGGGAGAGTAACATTGCTATCCCTCCTTTGTAGAAGAAATTGGGAAGGAGGCACAGGGACAGAGACTTTTCCAAAGCTGACCAGCACGCGTGTGACCTCAAGGCATCTTAAATACATTGTTAAAACCATGATATTCATCCTATGCAGTGTTTCTGATACATGGCCAAAACTATGTAACAGGACTATGAAACAAAAAGGAGCAGATCCCAGTTCTAAACAGCACCTTATCAGAGCGTGGGCTGGGCACAAGCAGCTCCCCAGCTAGAGACACCAGGCTTTGGGTAGTCTGAGATACTGCAAACAGCAAAAGACGACGTAGGAACAATGGGGATTAACAAACGAGCGCTCCTCATCTCCCTTCCATAATTCACTTTTCCATAATCATCACATTTCATTTTGGCAAAGTTTGAAAAGGAGCCCTGACCATATATGGTAAAAATTCAGAATGATCCAAAATTAGATGTAAACTCACTCAAAAAGAAAAAAAAAAGAAAAAAAGAGGAAAATGAGTAAGTTTTGTTTTAAGGCTACTCATGACATGAGCAGCTTCCAAGCTGGTCGGCATCCGAAGCGTTAATTAAGCAGAGTGCCGCAGATACCAAAACAATTTCAGGCAGGCTGGAAATACCGAGTGCCCACTCCGAGGAATCCCAGAATCGAAGGGACTGGCGCACAGGGAAGCATGGGGCCCTCAGAGGATGCCTTTTTTTTTGTTTTATTTTAATAAATGAACCCTGCAGGACAGAGCACGTTCGTACACCCAAGCAGACTATGTGCAAACTTGACAAAGTATGTTACTAAACCTGACGCTGCACGACTGCCTGTCAATCTGGTGAAGCCAAGCAAAGAGATCTCTACACAGCGTCCCCGGGGTAGGTGAGATCAGGGGCACTCACTTCACAAGGTGCAGCTTTACAGTGCCAGGTCTGGGGGCTCCTCTCCTCTCCTTTATCTTGAAAAGCAAGCAATAAACCCCGCAAAAAACAAGGAAGCAACTACAGCACACAGGTCCGCATCAGCACGATGTTAAGAGCAGAACTTCAAACACACAAACCACGGTGAAATAGAAAATCTGGTGCCTTACCAGTAAGGTTACGAGTAACATGAAAAGGGGATGATGTGGGGTTGTATCTCGGTGTTTTCCTTTTTTTCTTCTGATGGAGTAAGAACTTTTTGCCCCCTTCCCCTTGAGAAGGAAAACAGAAAAGAAAGAAACAAATGTTAAGGAGGAGGAATAAGGGCTCTCCAGCTTTTGTACTGCTTTGATTAGCTGGAGGATCAGCAGCAGGATTAGCTGGCCACTACGTGACATCCCACCCCAAACCACAGAATCTTATCAAATTCATCTTCTGCCACCATCTGCTCAGTGTCTGTGGTCACTGAAGTAAAAAATGGAAGTAAAATAACGTGACTGAGTCATTTCTTCTCTCACAAGGCTGCTACCTCTGGCACTAACTCCGCAGCACTTAAACACACGCAGCGTTTTCCTCAAACAAGCTGCCTCACGTCCCATCAGGGACACTCATACAGCCGGAATCACTACGTGTAAACATTTACAGGGCCGGGGAACCTGTAATCTCATCGTCTTCCCAAACCACCGGTTCCTCCAGCCACAAACCCCAAAATATTCTCTGAAGGAAGGTGAGCAGGCATCCTTTGCGAGGCGAAGCAGCCCTGCTGAGGCAGCGAGCACCTGGGGAGGTGACGCTAGGTGCAGAGCCTGACCATTCTGTTACTCAGGGAGTCAGCTTGGGGCTCACAGAAAGATAAGGGAAAAAAAATAACAATAATCAGATCTTAACTGCTGATCTGGCCCTGGGGCATGAATCAGCTGCTCCCAGGGGAGCCCAGTAAACTATTTGTGAGCTTCTGCTTGCCAGGGCAGGGAAAAACCACGTCTGCCAATGAAGGGAGGAGAAAAGGACCCACGTAACTTCGTTACCTCAGGATCGAGGAAGTGGCATCTTATGACATGCTTCGGGGACAACCTGTCAGACATTGGTTTTTTTTTGGCTCAAGCTACCCTTTGTCAGAAGATGATTTCTGTCCTTCCGCATAAGGGGCCTGTCGGAAGCTCACACATCCATCAGCAGTGCAAGGAGCTGGACTGCGTGTTCATCACCTCAGCCTTTACCTGGAGGCCAAGCGGGATCTTCCCAGAGACACTTAGCTCTTTGCTATCAAATTCACAGCTTCGCCAGCTCAGAAAACACCTGTCACTCTCTGAGGCAAGCACAACTACCAAGCCCAGGAGAAGTTCTTGGTCCATCAGGCCCTTGTAAAAAGCTGGGACAGAGGATCCGCAGCCGCTGACGCTGGATATACCCTTTGTCAGACAGCTGCCCAGCCGGGGAGCTGCTCGCGGAAGGCGCAACGGAACAACCTCGGCCTTTGGGGCCGGGACGTACCGCTCTGGTCAACCCAACTACTTTCGTGCTGAAGGCCGGAGAGGTACGGACTGTCACGGAGGGGAGGCCGAGCGAGTCGGTCTCCCCTCCGTGACAGTGCCTCAGCCGGTTCAGCAGCCCCGGAGCCTCTCCCCACCCACCACTCGAGGATGACTCCGGACCCTCGCTCACGACTCAGCCCTCGCAGCTGCAGAGAGGCGCCCGGTGCCCCGAGCCCGGGGCTACGAGGAGAAGCCGGACCCAAACCCGCCCTCCCCTCGCTCCGCGGGCTGCTGCAGCGGCTCCCCCCCACTACCCC